>NW_019292158.1:15401-82947 GCF_000500325.1 Leptinotarsa decemlineata | reverse complement strand
AGTCAATTACCAAAATTTGGATGATTTTGAATATTCACTTGAAAAGTTATCAAAGAAAAACATTTTTCATTTTGTAACTTCGAGGGCCCGTTACTTGGTAACGAAGGATTTTAGGAAAAAAAGTTATATGAAGTACTGGTGATATTTTGATCCCATCTATATATTCCCGAGAGAAAAAGAGGAAGTCCAGGGACACCCTGTATATATTTAATTAGTGACTTGTTTATTGTATTGACATGTTTCAATGTTTTAAATTTAACATTATTTTCGACACGGCCAACCTCACTAACAGTAAGTTGACCTTTCATATTGATAATTTTTTATAGTGTATGAATGAGATAAGTAAGATGAATGCCTTCTTTGTTGAGAGCATGTTCAGCTACAGCTGATTTGTTGGCTTGCCCGAGTCGACAATTTCTCCTTTGTTCAGAAAAACAGGTACCTACACATCTTTTTTTTCTTGGATGCAACAGCTACAAGGAATCCAGTTAACCCGGGTGTTACTAAAGGTTATTTGGGGTCTTTTGCTGACTTCAGACTTTGCTAGTTTTTCTCTAAGATTCTCCCTATCCGGTTTGTATTTTTTCAGGGGAACTTTTTCTTCCAGTTTTTATCTGAAAGTAGATTATTTGCAAAGAGTTTAACTCTTCGGAAGTTTCCCACATTTTTGTATACCTAAAAATGATAAAGTGGGAAATCAAAAACCTTCTGTTACCAAAATCCTGTAAAACTTCATCAGTAAATTCGCTCATTTGAAAAATCATATTCAAGAATGTCGAGAATCGCTTGGCAGTGACATTTTTCCTGCGGTACAGAATGGAAAATTATATCATCCTATTTTGTTATTCATGTTCATCCGCCTCCATTAAAAGTTCTTCCCCGGGGGTGTATTTCGCAAAATAAAAAGCGGAAATTTCGTGTCCTCTGCCTCAGTTTTAAAGCTGAAATCTTTCATCGCGACATCGCTAGTTATGGGGGCCACGAGAGTTTGTCTCCCTAAAGTACAATACTTTGAGAGAAAAATATATCAATAATAATAATGAGTCTGAACTTGCAGTAAGTGTATGCGAAAGGATCATTTCAGATCAGATGAAGTAATAGATGGAATGGAGATAGAAACGGATTTAAAAAAACGAATTTAAAAAGGAATCAACTATAGTTTTTTTAGACAATATATGAATAAAACAAAACAAGAACTTAAGAAGCAGTGAACTGCTTGTGTGTAAGGAAGGATAATATATACAGGGTATTTCACAACGAGCATTCGTTAGGAATATATGGAGAACGATTCAAAATAAAAACTTGAAATTTTAGTAGTGGGTTTTACAAAATGGCCTTCTCAACTAAAATATTTTCAACTTCCGGTCTCTTTCCATTTTACCGGAAGTTGAGGGCAACTTCCTCACTCAAATGGAACACCCTCTATTTTATTACATTTTTGAATTTCTCAGCACATTTCAGACCCACTTTGTATAACAATGCCTATACCCAAATTTGTTAGTTTTCGAGATATTTTTTTTTTCTGAAAAATTTGACAGTTACAGCACCACTGCGATAAAATCATAATTCATAGAGAGTAACAGTTGAAAATGTGAAATTTCACAGAATCACACCTTGACCAAGTCATGAACAGGTCCATCGAATTTTCGAAAATAATTTACAGGGTGGTCTAAATTTCCACCTAAAACATAACATCGAGAAAACTAATGAAACACGGTTTTTTCAAATGGAAACCATACACTATTCTATTATTTTTGGATACTACGAAAAAAAGATATTAAATTCATGAAAAATGTCCTATACCTAAAATACACCCCTGGCAAGATATATCCGTTTTTGGTAAATATTTGAAATGTGAATCATTCGAAACAATACCAAACCAAGAAAGCTTTGAAAAAAAAATGAACTAATATCAACTCTGTCGTTGGTAAAAGGTAACTCAACATGAAAATGGATGGATTGAAATAAAATACTATTAGAGAGATGAATTATATCTTTGTTTATTGATATCGAATACAGTAATTTTATTTTGTTTATATTTTTTAAGGTTAGATTTTACTGTAATTTTAGAATCTAACTTAATTTCATTGAATTCAAATAATATTGTGGTTCATTTCAACAGATGTTCAAAGACATTGCCGTTTTGTTGTGAACAAGAATATATACTTTTTTGCATACCTCTATTTGTAGCTTCCTGTATGGAGTCAGGAATCAAATCATTGAAAGCTCTTAGAACCCTTCGTTTCATGTTTTCTTCATCACTCACAGGATCCGCATTAAGAATTTCTTTGATATATCCCCAGCAGTGGCGTCAGGTCTGGAGAGCGAGGAGGAAATTTAAATGGCCCATTGTAACAAAGCCACTGATCTTCGAACATCCCATTCAACAACCCAGCAACGGTATCAGTACTATATGCAGGGGCTCCATCCATCTCATACCATAACTTGAAACGGTATTGTTCGGAAACATGCCTTATGTATTCACCAACCACATTCCTAATTATATGCGAATATCTATCGCTATTCAAATTCTCTTCATAAAGATATAAACATAAAATTCGGAATTCCTTTATAGCGCAAATAACAATAAAACTCCATGAATCCTGGAAGTTGCTCTAACGAACGAGCTTTGGATTTTCTGCTGCCCAAAAATGACTATTATGGCGGTTGTACATACCATTCTTGGCAAATTTGGCTTCATCTGTCCATATTTTGTTCTTCATGAACTCAGGATCCTCCTGTATCTTGATAAGAAACCATTCGCAGAATTCCACTCGTGCAGGTAAGTCGTCAAGTTTCAGATTTCGAACCTGGTGATATATAAAGGGAAGCCACTTATGTTTGATTTAAATCCGGTTTATTGACGAACATGAAATTCTAAGTGACTTTTCTGCGTCTTTCAACGAATTTTCTGGNTATTTTTTTGTGACGGGTGTTATATTTATGGTCCAAAATGATCAATTCATTTCTGTGCATGTATTGGGATGTGGTTATACTAATAAAGAAAAGCTGCCCTGGATCGAATATTTCGGATTCTTCGTATAGGAGGTCGCTTGGGTAGGTATAGTCTCTTTACAGAATACATCTGGAAAAGAGTTTTTGCATTACCTCGAGGAAAAATGCAGATGGGCAGCCAATGATGCCATAATTTAGATGTGATTCTACTAAACTTTTATATATCATTATTTTTTGTTCGAAATTGAGAATACTGGACATACTTTTGAATTTATATAGAATACTAGAATACATCGTAACTTTTTCACCAAGTAATGAATGTGGTGGTTCCATCTGAGATGACTATCTAGGATTATACCTAGGTACTTAATTTTTTGACATTCCTGATGACGGCCACATCGGAGAGAGCAATTTCGTATGCAGGCAGGTCTGTATTATAGCTACTGAATGTTAAGTAGAATGCTTTTTAAAAGTTTATTTATAATAGCCTATAATCGAACAACATTTTTATCTGACTCAGCCACATCGGAGAGAACAATTTCGTATGTAGGCAGGGCTATATTATAGCTACTGAATAGCAGCATACCTAATGATTCTGGAGTAAGTATTCAGGAGAAAAAGATTGTGGTATATGTTGAATAATATTGGTCTTAACACCGTTCTCTGAGGCACACAACACAATACGTTCTTTTCATCACTCACTTTGTCACCTATTTCAACAGATTGTTTTCTATTCATCAGATAGCTTGTGAAAAGATCGTGTGGTATACCTGTTATTCCTATATCTTCAAGGATTTTTAGAAGTATATTATGATCTACAGTGTCGAAAGCTTTCCTCACATCTATAAAGACATCAATTGATGGTGTCGATTCATCTAAGAATTGATAGAAACCATACTGCGAATCTGACAGTAAACGGTGTTTTTCTAGAAACTTATTGACTCTTCTTTGAATAACCTTTTCCAAATATTTTGCTAGGCAAGTTGTTAATGAAATAAGCCTGTAGTTAGAAACATCACTCTTATTTCCATTCTTGTGGTTAGGTGTGACCACTGCCATTTTGAAAGATAAAGGAAATATCCCTGTTCTAATGATTTATTGACTATGTAGGTAAGTGATTGTGCTATGTATTTCNTTTAATTTTTGCTAGAAATTTCCTGAACTGTTATTCTGAGTAACTGTCTCATTTTTATGCGTGTTTGTTTTTTATTTATTTTTATTTTCTGGTTATGTCGGTATGGTAATCATTCGGAGTTATATTCAGAAATATATATCTGGGCAAACTCAAACACAAGGACAAGATAAATAAATTGTCATAACAAAAATATGTTATTAACACCAAATACCAATATCAATACCAAAGTCTACCAGCCTGTCTAGTCGCAGGTTTGGTTATCTGAACCCAAAACAAATATTTGTTGAGAAAAAAGAAATGTTAAGAGAATGTTAATTTAAATTATATTCATTTCGGCATCTATAATTTGATGGAAGAGTTTTTATGCCTCATAATATTTTGCAGGTATTTGTAAAAATACACCACATGGAACAGAAGCATAATTCACCTATTGCCTCATAGATGTCATGCAGTATAACATAGATTAAAATTCCTTGTCGTGTATCTATCTGTGTGAACGTGATTGTTCAATTATCTGAAGCTGAACCCAAAACAAAAATGTGTTGAGAAAAATTGAATAATAAAAAAATTCATATCCAATTGTTTTTATTGCGGCACTAATTTTCAGGTATTTGTAAAAATGAACAGAATGGAACTGAAGTGTAGTTCAAGTATCACCTCATAGATGTCACATGCAGTATAGACAATGACTACACATACATTGAAGTTCCTGGCCTAGTCTGTCTGTCTGTCTGAACGTAATAGGCTGGCTAGTCACAAGTTTGATTATCTAAAACCATAACAAATATGTGTTGAAAAATGGAATATCGGATATGTTTATTTCAAACTTTTTTTCCCAGATAATGCGGGTATTTGTAAAAATACACAATATGAAACGGAATCGTAATTCTACTATCGTCTCATAGATGCCATGTAGTATAACTACAAACATTGTAAATCATAAATTCAAATTTCTTGCAGTGTTTGTCCAACGCTTATGGACATACTTTTGCGATTTTGTTAGACACGTCACGTGATCTCGTGACATAACAGTGGTGACTCTGGATTGATTCGGTACTGCACTTTTTAGTTAGGAATAGTCATGACAAAACATTTTACCGATCGCGAAAGAAAAGCACCTAAAGGCTGACTTTCGACCAAAAGAGGTCAGATGTCAATCTTGCTGAAGTGCCCATCAGTAAGTTGAGGACCGCTCGGAGAGCGGGGGTGGATGGAGTGGGGTAGTAAGCCCCCTCGCTAACTACATGGGGGGGGAGCTTCTACTTCAGGGCACTCAACCCGGGAGGGAGCATGGGGGGTCGGTGAGAGGGACACAGCTGCCGGGTCGCTTGAGCGAAAGAAGGGAGCACTATTGATGCAATAAGACGTGCAATCCTCGATTTCCTTCGTGAAATTGGTGGAGCAGAACCCGTGCTTATGGAATTATACATTGAACAGTTATTGCAGGACTGATTTGACAGGTGTTGCGTGGAAAAAAAAGCTAAAAAGCTGAAAGAAACAAGTAAGAAAAAGCTACATTAATTTAAGATATTCCTAGATTTCGAAAACCTATAGCTGAAGGGAGTTTGTCTGTGGATACTTTCAACTCCCAAACCTTTAATGATGGAAATCTGAAATTTTCACCACTTTTCCATCTCCGCGGGCCATAGACTGGAAAATTGTTCTGAACCGAAACACTCCATGATGCGCTAAAAACTTGTAAAAATAAATATTTTTCAATGTGTCAAGTGGGGTATCGGCTTCATCACCTATACAATAGTAAGGAAAAGAATCTTGATAGGTATTTCCAGGGAGACTAGTAGGGTTTGGAACATTCAGGCTATCTGCTTTCAGTCGCTTTTCAACGTCAGTGAAAGTAAACAAACTATCTGCCATAGCCATTAGTACTAAAGGCAGAAAAACATTTTTGTAATTCATATTTCTCGATTCTATGTTCTTGAAGCACTTTACGCGGATATATTTTCCATCGATGGAGCCAATACAATTGTGCAGATTCCACAGTTCGAAGTAGCGCTGAGTGTAGGTCGCAAAATTTTCCAAACTGCTTCACATGTGGAGCATACGATTTCACCTACTGTAGATATGCCTCTGTAGAACTGCAATGCCAGGTAAACGGAACTGCTTCCCGTAGCTAGGTACCTGAAATCATAAAAAAAATGTAAATTGATTCTACTCACAAATAACTTTCAACTTCATTGGAAAAACTCACTTATTAACTATAAATAAATAAATACGGATAAAATACATAAATAAATAAATCAATGGCCATGTATGGACTTAAATTTTCTGTAGTCCGCCTAGTATTCAAAAATCTGCTGAGCTATGTTTGTTGATTGATCTGATAATATTACTTTTGTTTAATTTCCAGAACAAAATTGCCGGGACAGGCGGAAAAATGTTCGTACCGCTTATGGGAGGTCGGTCGCTCAAGCCACCAAAATCTGGGTCTGGAGGAAAATCAAAAAAACCCTACTACTTGGCAACCCACCTTGATTTTCTCCGTCCTTACATGAAGGGAGCTTCAACATTTAGTAACGTACCACCAGAAGAAGAAACTAACACACAAGGTGATGAAGGAACACTAGATACCACGGAGCGTTCATCTAGTGGCTTGACATAAAAAAAACAAAGCACAGACACCCAGCGAACAGGAACAAGAAGACAGTGACTGGCTCTTCTTTCGCTCATTGCTTCCGGATTTTAAGAAACTTGTCGACAGACGTAAAAGAGGGCTGAAAATTAAATTTGCTACACTTCTCAACGAAGAACTGGATCTAGCTGAGACAGAAACCTCAAGCACTCCGTGCTCATAGGCTTCAGCATCGAGAAGTTATCCCACATTTCCTTCACGGGACTACGGACCTCCTGCTCTGTCTTTACATGAACAGATATTTTGCTTGTATTGGGGTATCAATAAAAATTTGTTTCTGTATTTTCGAAAGGAATAAAACTACATACCTTCTCATTTAACAACCGTTTACTTAATTCAGGAAATTTATTTATATCTAGTAGTATGAACTTACCTTAGTGTGATTAGTAGTCTCTAATCTGTCTAATTAGTAGACACTAATCTCGATAAAACATGGTAACAATTTGAGCTCGTAAATTTCTGTTCATCTTGAGAGATCACACGGGAAACTGCAGCCGAACTGTGTTTATATTGTGAACATTATATGGGATTACCCAATATTTTCTAGAGCCCGTTTCCTCTTTTGCAAGTACCGTTGCAAAAACAACGTCCTCCTTTTAGGAGCTCATGACAACTGATGAAAACAACTGCTCCGTTGCTTACCCTATACAGGCAATCATATCGCTTCAGTGTGCATTGGAGTGTTGCGAGAATAAAAGTTACATCAGGCGATAAAAGATTTCTCATGTTGCATCGCCTATATCCCTCCAGGGAGAACCACACTCACAGTAAAGACGTAGAGTTGTCATACCTATACCAATACAATACATGTATTCGAAACGGGTAACTATCCTTTTCTGTACAACTTATTGGCTTGGGGGGGGGGCGGATAATGATAGGTTATGGAGAGTTTGTTTACATTTGAAGTGAGTTGGACCATAAAACAGTGGCGGTTGGTTTAGTTGATAATCCGAGGGATATTATATATTTATAAAATAAATCATTTCAGATGAAAATGTATTCTGTTCAAATAGTTCTTTATATCGGACCTCACAAACCGTACCGCTTGTTTATCAAATCTGAGAATGAATCACAAATTTATTCATCTGATTTTATAAAGCAAAGTTCATTACTTTTGAAATGAACAGTTATCATTGTTATGAACTAGTTCATTTGAAATAATTTAATTTTACCCCATTAAATCACGCGCTTCATTATAAAGCCACTGTTTTATGGTCCAAATTACTTCCCGTAAAAAAACAAAGTTATGCTGCCTTCAATGTAAGGATGCCAAAGGCCTCTCTTTCTATTGTCTTTTGTTACTCTGAGGAACGACACCTTAGTCTGTCCAGTTGCAAGTTTCGTTATCTAAACCCGAAACAAATGTGTTGATGACAATGAAGAATCAAAAATGTTTTTTTTTCAAATATTATTCGTCATAGATGCCGCATCTGTGATGAAACATATGAATTTAAATTCCTTGTCGTGACTGTCTGTCTGTCTAAAAGCGAAAAACTCATAACTACCGAACGGGTTTTCTTACGATTTCCTCCAATTCATGGAGTGATTCAAGAGGAAATTTTATGTGCATATTTCAATGATGTTTTGTGTGAATTGGTTAATATATGGAGATGCTATTGGTAAGAAGTCGGGGAGATGGTACTACCTACTGATAAGGCATCGAGGTTCAGCAAAACAATGGCAATTAGTAATGGCAAAATTTAATCTATCCTGCTAGAAAATAAATTCAAGGTAAATAGGTACTAATCTATTTCAAAATTGAAGTTGATTGTTGAGGACGTGCTTCTTTTCTTTTCTGATGAATTTTATCGAAGATCATTATTGTTAATTACTGATTGAGATATGCGGTTTCGCTCAGGGAGTTGATATGAGATTGGACGGTAGTCGGATTAACAGAATAATCTCGAAGTTACATCCCCTAACATTGGGAAGGTTTACCCTTACAAAAAAGGGTTCGGATGGTTCACAGTGTTCCAGAATATTCCAGACCATTCGAGACTATTCTGTTATGTTCCACAAAAATAATCTGGTATGTTGCGGGACATTTCCGAATGTGATAGACTGTTATTTGCCTGAATTGTTTTGGAAAATCATAGAAGGCACAAGTCTACCCTTGTATTTTGAAATGCATGCCATTCGAATAAAAACTGGGCGCTTTTTCGTAGAAGGTATGTACTGTTGCAAGTACCGTTGCAAAAACAACGTCCTCCTCTTAGGAGCTCATGACAACTGATATGTTCACAAACGTTTCGGATTATTCTCGAATATTTCACTACATTTCAGACTATTCCGGAATATTTTGGATGGTTGTGGGATGTTGGAGAATGCTATGGAACACTCGAACTTTCAGTAGGGCGAAACTTCCAGCCCTTATGTCTTCAAAAACACGTTCTTCAGGTATAAAAGAAATTCTTTTTCAGAAATAGGAGATAGATCATCCCTTGATTGTTCCACAATGATGTAGAATTTCGGGGGTTTTTCTGAATGTTCCATACTGTTTTCGAACATTCTACAACATTCCAGAATGTTTCGGAACCCTCTTCATGGACAAGCTGATATGAAACTATACAGAAGAAATGCAGACATTCTTCTACCCATGCGAAGAAGAAAAGGCCGGCTAGTCGAATATATGTGAAAAAACTATACAGAGAAATACATCTTGTGAGGTATCATCCCGAAGATTTATTGTTTTTTTAAATAATTGTCAACATTAGCAATTTTTGATAGCAAACGGCAATAATCACCAAAAGTCGTTAAGTAGTTTGTGATGACCAACTGAAAGAGAAGGAAACTCCTTTTATATTGTAATATTTGTATGTAATGAAAATGATGTGAGGTTATCTTGAAAATAATTGACAGTCTGTGGTGAGAAAAAAGAACAGTCAATTTTCAAATGACCTGGATGATGAGGTATGGAAATTTTATCACTCGATTAATCACTATTCCTTAGTACCAGGTTTATATAGTTGTAAATACATGAAAATTGCGGAGATTGTGACCTTATATACGTATATAAAAAATTTATGAAAATTAATTCGTGTTAGGTAATATCTCCTTTATGGATTGACAGTGTGTTCTTATTCCTAACAATAATCTCAACACAAAAATATGTCAATATTAATACGGAGTATGGAGTCTGTACGGCCATAAATGAGGGAAATGCATACAAAGCCCAAAATGAGAGAAGTTTTTGTATGAGATTTTATTTGTCCTGATGATGTCAATGTGATGCACTATTTGGAATGTTTGGTGTAGTAATGAATATTACTGGAGTTTTATCCAAGACCAAAACGTTATTTTTAACACCTCGGTACGTGTTTCAATCATCAAGTCACCATCTTCAAGAGGAAAATTAAATTAATCTTGGGATAAAACTCTAGTAATATCGATGAGGTCATGTTGGTAGTCAAAACACAGAATTGATGTTAGATTTAGTATATCAGTAACTTAGTTTATATTTTTAAATATGATATTTGCATGATTTCAACAAATTCAACCATGCATACTTTCAATCCATTCAAATAAATTAGTAAATAGTGACTTTCCTTATACTTATTGCAGATTGGATAAAAGAGTTGTGACTACAAGTATAAACTATTCAATTTCACGAGAACGTCAGAAGTAAAAGCAGAAATCCTAAACGAAGACAATACAATATATTTCAATAATTCACAAAAACTTTTTTATTAACGCGTAAATCTGATAAACCACGAATGGAAGAACCACAAATAAACTGATAGCTGTAGAAGAAGCTGAGTTGCATGGTCTGTATCTTGTACCCTTTCCAGATTTGCAAACGCATATTTCGGTCTTGTATCCTTCCGGTAATTCTTGCTCGTAGCAGAAATCGCCAGTTGCTACAGATCCAGAGCTATAATGTACTTTCGCACACATGTAAGTTATGTTATTCACTGAAAAGAAACAAAACAATCAGTAGCAGTTAGAATTGCAAAATAAACCTTTACAGTTTGTGTGCACAGAGTTAATGTGTCTCGGGGATCAATTTTGACTCCTTTATTGTTCATGCTATTTGTACAACTCCAACAACTCAAGATTCAAAAATGAATAGTGGAATCATTGATGTCGTTTATGAAAGCCTTGAGTAATTGCACATGACGTGACAATAATAGCATTTTAGTAAAATTGGATGTAAAACCATCACTAAAACAGTATGTATGGGGTAAAATAAAAAAAATATGTATATAATGTGAATATATGATGATAAGATGACTTGAGAGCAACACTTCAATAATATAGTTGTAAAACTTCACTTCACTTCACAGGAGGTGAAGTGAAGTTTTAGGTTCACATTGTCCATATTTCAGCATGTGTTGGTGTTCCAGTGGGCATATACTTTTTCCATTCTTTCGTTGAATTCAGGCTCCCAGTTAAACATGCATCAAAAGTGCATCTTTTGATCTCATCTTTCATATGTTGATCATTCATCATCAAAAGAATATCATCGATATAAATCGCTTGATTTTTTCTTCAGTAGATAGTAGATAAACATAAAATATTTTTTAATGAAAACTAATGACAACTCTTTGGTTATCTATTAATTTATCATTTGGCACCGATTTTGGTGAAGTAAGAAATCAAATAATATTTTTAATTTTAATTTCACAAAATCTTCATAAGAACTCTATCGTGCCCCGGGATAGAGGCAGTATGGGAAATCCAGTAAGGGGCAGTACGGGGTACACTATTGTATTTATCACAGAATAAGCAGATGTGGATTTCTTCTAAATCTGCGACAACTCCTGCACAGGTTGTATAGGCCCACTGTCCACATAGCTGGCAACGCTCCGAAGACTTCTAATAAGTGTGGTCAGACTCAACACAATAGATGCCTAAGACATACTCCTCGACATTTTTTCCATCAGAGGGAGAAGCGTTTTCAGATGAAGTTGTTAAATTACGTCATACTCTTCGAATTGGAGACCGGGAAACGCTATTTTCGTCTTGTATATAGATGGTCCAGGGTGAGGCTCTGAGATAGGAGTTTTCTGATGTGAATGTGTCGATATTGCAGGTAAAAAAGATTCGAGTGGTACACCTCTTCAAGGGGGGGCGATAGTGGTTGCTGAATTTCAGAAATTGAAGAAGTTGTAAACGGTATGTCTGTTGTTGATGCAGCTAAATAATCTGAATCTGTGAAGTTAAATGGCCATATCCCACATTATTCGAATGCATTAATTGCCGTGCACATTATTGCAGCTTGAATATAAGCATTTGCAAAAATTTTGCTTATTTGAAAAGTTGTTATTATTCGCCCTGGGTGCAACCTTAACCAGTTAGAACAAGCATGATAATAATGTTTCATGAAGCTAACTTCCAAGGGTTGGCGCCTGTGGGTGCAATGGGCGGAAAGCAAAGCATAACAACACCATTCTTACGTGCTTCAATAACTCCGGGTTAGTTATTGAGGCCCCATTAAATTTGACGAACCGTTGGAACCAGCTCTTGAAGGTTTTACTTGTCATCCAGCCTCGAGCGTTGCATTCTGCCGTCGCCCCTGGAGGAGCTCGATCCAATAACTTCTGCTCCATTCTCTGTCGAAGAAATATCATCATAGGAGGCATATATAAGTTCCAGCTGCATTGAAACATATCCCGACGGTAATCGTCTGTTCTCGTTCTACAGAAAAAGGGAGCATACTTGCTTTTTTACTTTTCCACCAATGGTTTTGCTCTTTGTTATATATTCTATCTGGCGTTAAATTATATTCGTCATAAACTTTCCCAAGCAAAGAATAAAATTTTTTTTTTCATGAAGCTAACTTCCAAGAGTTGGCGCCTGTGGGTGCAATGGGCGGAAAGCAAAGCATAACAACACCATTCTTACGTGCTTCAATAACTCCTATATTTTGCATATGTGTTACTAACCCGGTCTTGTTAGGAGAAACAAGACCGGGTTAGTTATTGAGGCCCCATTTAATTTGACGAACCGTTGGAACCAGCTCTTGCCGTCGTCCCATGAGGAGCTCGATCCAATAACTTCTGCTCCATTCTCTGTCGAAGAGATATCATCATAGGAGGCATATATAAGTTCCAGCTGCATTGAAACATATCCCGACGGTAATCGTCTGTTCTCATTCTACAGAAAAAAGGGAGCATACTTGCTTTCTTACTTTTCCAGCAATGGTTTTGCTCTTTGTTTTGGAGACGCATGATATTCCAGTCTCGTCGCAGTTATATATTCTATCTGGCGTTAAATTATATTCGTCATAAACTTTACCAAGCAAAGAATAAAATTTTTTCACTGCCATTTTGTTAAGCCTTTAACAGATCTACGTCAGCAATCTCTATAACATGGTTAAAATTGTGAGTGAGCATTTTTTCCGCGAGCTGATAGACTAGTTTTCGTAAGACGACAGTTGTCAATTCCAATAACTGGTTCTCCATATCTCTTATATACCTAACAAGCTCCTCTTCTTCTTGTTTGGAAAATACGGGTTTAAAGTTACCTGGAGAAAATATATAAAACGGTATCCACTGAAGAATTTTTGGCCAAACATGCCCCAGAAAGATATTAAAATTGCAAGAAACTAGCTATGAATTTGGCCACAATGTTTTGCTCGACATTCCTGACTTCATTTTCTTGGGTATAACTATTTTGCAGGTCTGCAGGTCAGCAAATTGTTCTCAGTAGACACTGCTCTCGTAATCTTGAAGGAGGACAGAAATTCTTGCAGGTCGGGTCTGTCAGATATGAATCTCGACCAGGTTAATCATTTTCGACAGAAAAATTTTCCAACCCCCACCCAAAAGTTTCAGAATTCTTATAAAAATTGGAAATACATTTTGCAGGTCGGCGAAAATTCTTGCATGTCAGGTCCTCGGGATAGAGGCAGTATGGGAAATCCAGTAAGGGTGAAATACATTTTGCAAGTCGGCGGATATTCTTGCAGGTCGGGTCTCCCAGACATGAATCTCCACCAGATTGATTATGTTCGACAAAAAGAATTCCAACCTCCACCCTTTGAGTATGGAAAAATTCCACATTCCTCATTCAAACTGAAAATAAACCTTGCAGGTCAGCAGAAATTTTTGCAGGGCAGGTCTGCATCTCGACTGGATTTTTCATTTTCGATAGAAAAAAATTCCAACCCCCACTTTATAATTTCCCAATTCTTAAAAAACTTGGAAATACATTTTGCAAGTCGGCGAATATTCTTGCAGGTCGGGTCTCCCAGACATGAATCTCGACCAGATTGATCATTTTCGACAAAAAAAATTCCAACCCCCACCCTTTGAGTATGGAAAAATTCCACATTCCTCATTTAAACCGAAGATAAACCTTGCAGGTCAGCAGAAATTCTTGCAATATTGTCTGGGAGACTCGACCTGCAAGAATTTCTGCCGACCTGCAAGGTTTATTTTCAATTTAATGAGGAATGTGGAGTTTTTCCATTCTCAAAGGGTGGGGGTTGGAATTTTTTTGTCGAAAATGATCAGTCTGGTCGAGATTCATGTCTGGAAGACCCGACCTGCAAGAATTTTCGCCGACCTGCAAAATGTATTTCCAATTTTTTAAGAATTGTGAAACTTTTGGGTGAGGGTTGGAAAATTTTTCTGGCGAAAATGGTTAACCTGGTCGAGATTCATGTCTGGCAGACCCAACCGGCAAGAATTTCTGTCCTACAAGATGACGAGAGCAATGTCTACTGAGAACAATTTGCTGACCTGCAGACCTGCAAAATAGTCACCTATACACCATTATCTATGAAACATTCTTCGCCTCCACGAGAAAGGTTGTCATCTACCCTTTAGCGTGAAAGCAACCTCTAGTACAGGGTTAATTCGAACTAAGAAAAACATGAATCCAAATTTTTATGTAATTTGGTGTTGTTTGGCAGAATTATACAGTTTCATCGTATTTTATTTTTAATCATTTATGCATGCTAGAATAACAAATATATCAAGCCTCGGTAGCGCAGTAGGCAGCGCGTAAGTCTCATAATCTTAAGGTCGTGAGTTCGATCCTCACCCGGGGCAGCTTTTTTTATTTTTGTTGATACAAAAGTTTTTGCATTTACGTTATTGCTGATGGCATGTCTCGATTCAAGGAACTTAGAACTATGATAATTATTAATGACAATTTCTATATGAAGCAGAAAGATGATCCCAAATATGCCAATTTGTTCAAAATGAGACCCTTTATGAAAATTTTGACACAAAAGAATCAGAGGAATATAATTCAGTGGATAAAATTAAAAAGCAGTATAGCAAGAATAAGCCGCATAAATGGTGATTAACACTTTCGCCAGGGCTGGAATCAGTGAGATTGTGTATGACTTCAAAGTATATGTCGGAAAAAGGCACAATAAAAAACCAACTCCGCTTGGGATAAGTGGGGATATAGTAGTCAAACTATGTGAAAACCTAACCAAACGGAAAAAATTCAAACTTTCACTTTCATTTCCATAAATAACCGAAAACATTCATTGCACAACCAACAGATCCCAGCAATTTTAAATGCTTCAAAATGCAGATACGCAGAGTTCTGTACGAAAAATTCATACCAAAAATATCTGAAGATCTGAAACACTCAAATCGAAGATTCTCCTATAAGAATATCTTCATTATCGCATCAAGAATATTTTTAATAGACGACAAAACCACGAGATAATTACAAAAACTGATTTTTGCGATATATAACCTTCTGCAACTTTTGTAGCTATGCGGTTGGCTTTGTGGATTTTTTAAGAACCCTGAATTCTCAATTCTGTCCAAAAAGAGGTTATACTCGTATTCATTACTGGAAACCCATATATGATGAACAACCCTCATAGATGAGAACTTAAAATTAATTGTCATTTTTCTCACATGAACGTGCAAAAAATTATGTAATGATCATGATCAGCGAGGCGTTCAACAAATATGTTCTGAAAAATCAGAAATCATCGTGTAAGAGTATCAATCTTTTAAAAGACGTAGCAGAAGCAGATAAAAAATTGATACTGAGGGTTCCACTGTGATATAAAAAGGCGAGGGATATTAGTCTAGTTCGGAAAATAGTTCAGTACAAGTGACTGGTCATTAGCCAACAGTATCTAGCAATAATCAATGTAATTGTAATGAGATGTTGGAGTGTAGTGTTCTATAGTTGTGTTTTGAATAATTGAATAGAGATAATGGATTTTGCCGAACATGATATTATTTATTAATACCTAGGATAGTCTCCCTGAAAAATGATAATGAAATTTAATTATTAAGGTTTCTGATTTCTTTCCCATCAGCTTGGTTTTACATCAACTTTGATTTGAGAGATTCGACAGGAACCTCTGTTTGAGAACAGGTTATATCATCATATATCATGATCTATAAGATTCACTTCACCCATACACTCTTATCACAATGGTGTGTGGAAAAAGCAAAGTATACAGATTTTCTACAGAGCTTAGTTCTGAAATTAATCCCATCTAATGAACCTTACCTCGATTATTGAAGTAATAGGTATACTTCACGCATCGCTGGTTTGTAGTTCTTCTGCATAAAATGCTAGTTTTGTGATTCTCCCAGAGATAATCCATATTAGGTTTCGAACCATCATCTATAGAAATAATAATCAGGTATAGATAAATTTCAACTTACGAAAGGTTATTATGATTTATCACCAACATATCATAAAGGTGTATTATTTTGTTAGATTGATATAGAAACTAATAAAAAAAGACTTACAAGAGATTACAATTGGTGGTGTACAAGGTATATCTTTGGCCCTTTTCTCTTCCAAGTAATCATCACATGTCCCATTATATCTGTGGGTGATATTGTCGTAATCTGGACCAAACCATGTGAACTCCAAACAATACTCCCAATCTTCTTTCAACTCAGGATAGTCACTTGTTACGTTGGTGCTGCTTATATTAGTTTGACCTACAAATCAACGAATTCGGTCTGAAGCCCTCGATTTCATAATCACTACTTATATCCCAACACAAATATTCTGCTATTGACTTTCATAGACAAAATGTCCACACCCAATAAAATAATGAATATTATTGTGTCTAGTCCAGTTTTGTGAGAAATGGATTTGAGGTAGCAAATATTCCTAAGGAAATGGTCAGTGTAGTATTTGAGGTAATATAGCTATAGCATTTGATACACCTTGAAAGGTCATTAAATTGTTTGGGGCATATGCTGGGGGGCATGTATATAGCAGTGACAGACATGTTTTGTTTTTTGGTCATTAGATCCCCTTCCAGTACTTCTCCAATATTTTTTGATAGACAATCACGATCTAGAGTTTCTTTGACATATACTAACACTGGTGTGTTATTCAGATTGTTCTATATCCAGTTATATTCATCAAAGTGAGGTCATCTATTCTGTAGGTTTCGGACAATATAATAAGATCTGTTATTTGTTCGAACTGATTCAAAAATATCAGAAATTTATTAAAGCTTTTTGCTACACTACATATATTTAGGTGAATACACATTAATCCATCGAATTCTTTTAATTTCAGTTCAGTTGGATCTCGAAGGGTTCATTTTTGTAGTCTCTGCAGATATATGGGTCCATCTTGTATACAGTATTATTTATTCGAGATTTTACCTCAGTTTGAGAATATGTGAACATTGAATCTATAAATTTTATTGGTTCATTGATTGAATAATATGGGCTTGAAGTTTCAATTCAAAGATACTCAATATTGAAATTGCAACTCAGTATTTAGGAAGTTGGTTTAATCAACTCTGTTTGTTTTTGAGTGCTCGTGTTTCTTCAGCTTTGATATGCTGGTTTCTGTTGACATTATATCTTTATATGGAGTTGGTGATCCGTGTCTGCACACTCATCAATTTTTTCGTTGCCTATGATACCTGAATGTCATGGCACCCAAAATAGAGTTAATTTGGTCCCATTTGCCAATTTTCTCACTTTTTCAGGACATTTCCAGACTAATGTAGATGTCACTTTTCGGTTCATCGATGCCCCAAGTGTAGCCTGCTGCGGTCTGTAGAAATATTGATACAATAATTTCATAGAGCCTCAAATCAATGTCCCTCTCACATTACTAGATTGCGAACACGTCAGCCTGGAAGATTGATGTGTACTGGTGAGTAACTGAATTGAAGATTCCTCTCCGCTCTGAGAATTCGGGTTCGTGATGTCCCACACTCGGTTTCTGGAGCTATTGAAATTTACTTCAGCTGCATCTCATTTTTCTCTTTTTAGCCTACTTATATCCTTTTGAATATGTTTTTCCATTGGCCATCTATCACCCTCCCCCTACGAATGACGACCCTCAATCAATCGTCTGGCCTCCAAGCTCGAACCAACGTTTCACCTAGCGGTTGATTAAATGAGTGGAACAAATCACTCATGCCAACCCAACCGGCTAGCGCCCCGCCAAAGGAATACGTTCCTATTCAATCAATGATAATGATGATCATTTCAATTGAAAAATTCATTGTTGATTCAAAATTCACTTCACATTCATTTTTCTACAACTATAATTTCTTTCTTTTTCTCTATATTCCCGCCGTCTCTCTTTGTCTATTATGAACCAATTCATAAATTACTCGAACTAACTCAGAAAATATATCATATATGTATCTATCTATAGGGGACTCTGATTCTGAATGTACCAATCTAGAAAATGACAAGCTTACCAAAAACGCTTGTGGTTGACCAGACCACAACTATATAAAGATAGACAGGTTTCATTTTTTTTCCTTAGTACACAGCACTTATTTTTGATACTCAATCATTGTGAGCCAACACTTATCGAATCAATGAAATTAAAGAGGGAGACTATGTACTGAGAGTTCTAATAATCGAGTGAATGATTAACTTACCTATCTTATCAGATTTGGCAACTTACCTTTGTTATATCTCACTGATTATTTTATTATCTATCTAATCGTCGATATTTCAAAGAAACGTATGAAGATTCCAGTCCAAATTTATTATGGTGGAATATAGATAAATCGTGTTGCCTCATATGTAGAATAATTTCGTTTGTTCAGTTTGACTGAAATTTCTCGGCTTTTATTTTGTTTTCGAAAACCAGAAATAACTAAGTCGAACAATTTTTTCATGCATAAAGACTTTATTTGAAAAGAATTATTTAATAGATCTCATTTTTATGGAGTCAAATATAAAATGTTGATAAATGTAATATATCTCTGAAACAGTTTTCTGGTAAGAACAACATTACCTACACTTATAATGTTTTAGAAAGATTTATCTCTTCCATTATTGTAGATATATTTGCTACTGACGAAGGTTTTTACCAATTATCAAGGCTTATTTTGACAATTCATTATTCAGAATTTTGAAATGAGGGTATCTTCAATAGAAAATTGTTTGTTAGTTTCTAATTTATTTGGCAGTGCCTTCATTTATAAATATAAAAAACATTTTCTAACTACTAGATCTGCTATAAAAACAACATGAAATACAACTCTGAGAAACTATTAATGACCTACTTCTGAGTTCGTACGCTCCTGACTTCTACTACAATTCAGCTAGCCAAATAAACGCGACAAACTCCCAAATACCAATATCACTTCTCGAAACGGTGACTTGAAATATCTCAATATTTCAACTCACTCAAAGCTTCTTCAAGAATTTCCAAATTTTGTAGGAAATTCAACTGAACTAGACAATTCTCCGCGCACGACTCCCTTTACCTCAATTCAACTGAACCGCGAATATTGATCAATCCCGGTGCCCTAAACTACCACGTATTTCAGTACCTCCAGAATTCACTCAGAACTTTGTAGGAAGTCCAACCGACCTACTTCTGAGTTCGTACGCTCCTGACTTTTTACCTCAAGTCAGCTAGCCAAATAAAACGCGACAATTCTCATTACTGGAATCCCTCCCGACCCAGTGTCTTGAAACACTTAGCACCTCAGTCCCTATAATAGCTTTCTCAGCAACCCCCCAAAAGGGCCAACTGACCCGATTAAGAGCCCCCCCCCAAACGACCCTATATGGTCCGCGCACGACCGACTTAATTGTCCCAAACAAATTTCCACCTTAACTCTGTTAGGGGATGTAATTCAAACACTGTTGACACAGCTACCCTGTACGGGGTAGTTCTACCCCTCTTGAACTTAATTTCACCCTCTCGCCCCCTCAAGCAAATCTACCCCGCTCAGATATAAAGCAAAAGAATGTGAAACAAAAATTGAAAAAATGAACAAATATTTTGAATTTGTATCTACCGCGTTACACGAGCCGAGTACCATTGGCAACGTTGGCGTAAACTGAGGTGCTCGCACCAAGTAGATGCATCAACTACGATTACAAACTTGAAGATATTCGCTCTGGTGTAGACGAGACATCAATATGTCGAGCAAACATAAATGTATAAATGTTTATATTATGTGCAATCTCAGTCTGTGATGTACATGCTAGTTGTATGTATAGTTGAAGTAACCATTATTGTGCACTATTAAAGTTGTCGACAGTCTTAAAGGTAAAAAAACCAACAAATAGAAATGTAACGGCAGCAAACTAATCTTCGTGGACTGTAGACTTGGCGGTTCATATTGGATGATTTTTACTAACCGAGTGTTGTGATTGGCCGAAGAGTCATAAAATCAAATTTGAAATCATCTTACGGTGAGGAACAAAAATTATTGAATGCGGCCTTTGGTTATCGCTGCCGTGTACAGTTCAGGAACTGACTTTTTCCAGTGTAGTGATTCCAATAGCGATGATGAACAAGGCGAAAAAGAGATACCAGTGAATAAGATTCGGATGCATTTGAATATTGAAACACAGAGAGTATGTTTCAATGTATATAAGAATCTACATCTCANAATGATTTATTAACTTTTATAAAATTTCAGGTAGTTCTTTGGGATAAAATTATATTGAGAGGTGAAAATGCTGTGCTAGATTTCAAAAATATGAATACAAAATATTACTTCTGGGATGATGGTAACGGTTTGAAGTAAGTTTCATTTTCCCTTGTCTAGTCTATCATGAAAATAACATGTTTCGATTTTCAGAGGGAACAAGAATATAACCCTGTCCCTCTCGTGGAATATCATCCCAAATGCAGGACTTCTACCTAATATTTTCGCCAGTGGAAGTCATTCTTTCAAATTTCCCGCGGAATATACTACAACTAGAATGTAAGAATATGTATGACTGTGAATATTCTTTAAAAAAATATATACAAATAACGAAAAATATTATACATAAAGAGTTTATTACAAATTATAAATTGCCATAATATAGTCCTAAATAAGAAGTTTATTACAGTTCATAAGTTGTCATAAATAAGGTGTTCATAATGCACACGCGATCTCGAAGAGTAGTGGCTTCAGCCAAAATAAATAAAGAGAGTGAAGTCAGCAGTTGGGTAAAAAATGATTCGATTTTCCTTCCTCAACCTAAATCAACAAGGGGTACGACAAAAAAGAAATAAGTAGTTGCAATTCAAGGTAAGTAACACTTTAAATTAACTAACATTTTATATTTTTTGCTGACAGAACATTTTGATGATTCAATGTATACTAGTGAAAATAATATTTTAATACAAAACTTCATTTCAACAGTGGTGTTTAGCTAAGGTTGATGATTTGTTGTTCAAAAATAAGACCCCTATAGTACTTTAAAATCGGATAATAGAAACTAGGATTTAGATTTAAAATAATAAACAAACGTCAAGCAGTAATGGAAAGCAGAAGAATAGTGGAATTGCGTAATAGATTCTAACATGCCTGCAAACAAAAGATCGCGACTAATCATTGTGTATTGCGGAGGAATTAAAGAATGGGCTCTGAATTCTTTGAAATTATGTAGAAAAAAGTTGAGGACTGCAATATTGACTATCATAAGAACATGGAAGCTAATATTTTCGAGGAACGGTTTGAAAATACATCGATCCCAAATTTGGATGCGATGACATGTGACATATTTTTGATTACGATCGTCAACTTTATCATAGAACATCGCATACGTTGATGCGTCACTGTGATTGGTGTCATCATGTGAATGTGGTTACACCCTGGTTCTACCCCGCTCACTTTCAGAAATCTACCTCGATAAAAAAATATCTTGTGGCAACACTGAATTCAAATAATCTCATATAAATTGCCACCAATCTGAAAGTCTGAAATTGTTTCCAAGACTGGTACTTTTAACGTCCTCTACATGTCCAGCGAATAAGTCCGCAAGAATTCTCGACTGGTCTCCGATATTTCTGATGTCGTGAGCCTGCTACTGATATATAGATGTCACTGCAAGGGTTGTTTTGATATTTTCCTCTGTCTCGAATAAGAGGTATGTAGACTATCCCAAACGGATGTCTTAATTTCATCATGTCATTAAAAATTTGAACTCATAAAGTCATAAAATATTTATCGATATTTATTAAACTTTTAAGTACTTATTGACAGTTATTCAAAATGGGGTACACAGACTGAATAATATATTTTTGACCCTTAACGTCATGATAATGATGAGGTTGAATGTTCTAAAATATCAGATTTCTAAAACATCAAGTAGTTAATTTTAACGACTTTTCCTTTGATTGGCTTCGCTCTTGTTGACCTAAAGTTATTTCTAAAAGTTGAGAAAGGTTCCCTTTTTCTACGAAAACCCATCTATTTTGGTAGTCAATATTTAACGAAAAATAAATGGTATGGCTACCCATTCCAAGTTTTAATTTTGGAATTTTGAAATGATGTGCATCGTATCAATAATTTTACATACAATATCACTCCATTCCAAAATGTTGATATTGAGATATCAACTTGTTATTGTCCAACATTGTAACTTGATGCGGCATTAACTGGATCTCTTTATCAAGGATTCCGTAAGTTGAATGTTTTTGATAAAATATATTACATAGATGAAAGGTTCAATGGATCGTACCATAAATTTTATCCAATAAATACAAGTTTTACCCCGTGGTTTTTCCATATTATGTAAGTCTCAGTGGGATAGCCTTCATAGATGATGCCAGAAAATGCGAAGAAAAAAAAATTATGAAGAAGAAGATGTGACACCATTAGAGGTTAAGTATTAATTCTTCAGTTTGGCACTTCTCATCTGACGTGTCTGTTAAACTCTAAAGGAAAAATATTTTATTGATAGTTTTTTAACATGCACTCCCTTCTTCAAAGAGGAAATTCTATCTTGGCATATGCCCTTAGTGTTTTGGCCTGCTTAACGTTCGCTTGTTTCGCATCAACAGTTTTCCTCAATTATGTTACAAATGCTAACATGAATACCGTAAAAGTAGTAGTGTGAGTACTTGTTCAATATCACGTTAATTCTTACAACGTAATGTTTGTTTTACAGTAAAAATGTACCTGACTACAGCGCAAGTCGAGAGAAGAACGATCTCGGATTCCTTACATTTGATTTACATACTGATCTTACAGGCCTCTTCAACTGGAATGTCAAACAGCTATTTCTCTATCTCACTGCAGAATATCAAACACCTAATAATGCATTGAACCAGGTTAGATATTTGATGAATATTGCACAGATTAGTTTCAGGCAAAGTGTGTTATTCGGCAAATAATATTTTCTCAAATCTAGTTAAAACCACATGAGATTGATACTATTTATCTAGGCCTTTGATATGTTTGGTTATAATATTTTGAAACATGTACCAGATCTTCATTCGATGAGTGTTATTCTCAATCTTAATAGCACATACCTACAATGTAAAGTAGTACAGTATAGTAGAGTACATATAGAATACGTAGAGAGCTTGAAATGTTTTCAGATAGGAAATTGCTTTCTATTTCTCTGTAGTTTTCACTGCTAAAAGGCTACTAGATAATATCAAAGACAAAGAATATTGAACTGAAGATTAAATGCCAGACGTCAGTCAGAAATATCATTAGTACATTATTTGGTACCTGTATCATTGAATCATGAACAAAGAGGTTTTGGTACTTTATAAAGACTTTTTGTAAGTCAATTTGTTTGCTGTTTTTCTGAGTTTTTCAACCTTCCAGAATCTGAAAAATAAACAGAGAATCTGCTGAAGTGTAATAAAGGGCAAACTGAAAAGTTTGTAAGTAAAAGATACTAGCTGGCCATTGTACCATAACTATGTTAGAAGAAATATCAACTTCCAACTTCAGTCAAGTACATCAAGATTCTTTTAATATTCATCTCTATTTTGGGGACCAAATTACTCAATGATTTATTAACTTTTATAAAATTTCAGGTAGTTCTTTGGGATAAAATTATTTTGAGAGGTGAAAATGCTGTGCTAGATTTCAAAAATATGAATACAAAATATTACTTCTGGGATGATGGTAACGGTTTGAAGTAAGTTTCATTTTCCCTTGTCTAGTCTATCATGAAAATAACATGTTTCGATTTTCAGAGGAAACAAGAATATAACCCTGTCCCTCTCGTGGAATATCATCCCAAATGCAGGACTTCTACCTAATATTTTCGCCAGTGGAAGTCATTCTTTCAAATTTCCCGCGGAATATACTACAACTAGAATGTAAGAATATGTATGACTGTGAATATTCTTTAAAAAAATATATACAAACTCCAGCAGACTTGTATCACCTTTACCATTTTTGTTTGATAATAAAATCAAATCAAAAATCATGTACATGTTTAGTATATTGAACTCCTAACATGGAACCCCTGAGTGCTCCTTTCAGGTAGGAGTTCAGTTATGGACTACTCAACTCAACCAAGTACCATTTCTGTTTCAATATAGGTATATAAATTTTCATGAGTAGACAAAAATTGGAAAAATGTCAAATTATTACAAATTGTTATAAAATCAAATTGATACCTACTTTTTGTAGGAAATGGTTCCAAAAAGCTCTCAATGCTTCAACAGTTTCCGCCTCTAATGTAGGCGAGTTCTTGGGTTCAAAATTTTTGATGAATGGGCTCATTCAGGCTAATTCAGTTTTTTATTGAAAATTGTATATCATAAAAGTGAATCATCTCCCAAATATCCCACAAAATTTTCCGGTTTTTATGTCCATTAACAACTGAGCAAGGGCAATTGAAAATGTGAGATCGCCCGCGGTACATCCTGACGTCACACCAGGCAATGAGCTTCGAGCGGTGGCAACCTGGCCTGTAGTTGGAGATTATGAATCGCTGCCATCGTCGGATTTTGTTTCATTTGCTTACTGGTTTGAAAATATCACGTGTTACATATTCACGCAGTTGATACACTGCAGTAAACAACACATAACTTGTTCTCTACGGCTTTCGCACACGTATTTCGCTTATCCGCCAGCACTCCCTTGTCGCCGAGTTGACTGATGTGACGTCAAGCTTGACCACATTCAACTATTAATTTAAGGGGGAAGATAATGAGTGAAAATTCAATTTTTTTTGCAGATGTACTATTTGAAACATAAACTTTCAAATAATGAAATAAAAAAAATTGTTAAATGAGCCCATTGTTTCAACCAATGAAAATTTAGTAGTAGTTTATTTAAATAGGAATTCCTAATATACACTAACAAAAAGCATTTAACTTATTCAAAATACTTTCACTTAAGATTCAAATAATGAAATAAAAAAAAATTGTTAAATGAGCCCATTGTTTCAACCAATGAAAATTTAGTAGTAGTTTATTTAAATAGGAATTCCTAATATACACTAATAAAAAGCATTTAACTTATTCAAAATACTTTCACTTAAGATTCAAAATACCTTTACAACTATAAAAAAACTCATGTTAGTGTGTCCTTATATTTAAAAGAATTAAATCAATCTAGTATTTATTTAAAATCAAGATGAAGAAGAAAACGAGTTTACGTGAATATAAAATATATCACTAATATTGTATGCCTAATAAACAACATTGGTTTGATTTCTGATGTATTCAATTAATTTGTGTTTAGACATAGTCATTGTCCTTGCATTTTTATCATTTGTGGAAGTCAATTCTAAATCAATTCAAGAATCTAAACCTTTAAGAACAGAATTCATGGTCATTTTCAGATTTGTTCTATTTATATGGAAATTTACTCTATTTCTAAAAGGAATAATTGTGGATGTTGATTCAAAATAACAAATTCATTAAAATACTCAGGTTGGCCTCCCTGTGTTATCTTGAATTTGAATGTCATAGTCATATAATCCAAAAACATACAAACTAAAACAGTGAGTAAGCCAACAGATAAAAACATCGCTGATCTAAAACCTACAAATAAACTTGTTATACAGAGTGACCCACCTCTCAAATTGAAGGAAGTGGCAAATGAAATCTTGAAAGTTCAGACTCAACTAAAATTTGATGAAGTTGTCAAATTGCAAATTGACTCAAAAGCAGGTCCATCAGAATCTTCCCACGGTGGAAACTGCAAAGACACCTCAGAATGGCAACAAGTAGATGTACAACCAAAAGTTTGGTTGTACATCTATCGAGTAACTGAAGATGTTGAGGAAGATGACATCAGAATTTTTCTAGCTGAAAAAACAGCATGTCTCAAAGAAAATTTCATAGTAAAGTACATCAGAACTGATGAAATGAACAACTTGAAATCTTTCATGGTTGCTGCCGATTTCAAGTTCAAGGAGAATTTCTACGGGGAGTCGGTTACAGAAGATACGACTTTAGAAGAGATCTTCTCCAATATGAAGGACAACCAAGATCTTTTTTAGAACTAAAGTACAAAAACAAACAGAATCGAATCTAAATAATATAAGCTTATCGGAAACAACGAACAGCAACTACAGTGGCGTCCCAGGTTCAAACATTACTCATGAAAAACTAGGTCCTGTTGAAGAACTAAAAATTCTACATCTAAATATTCAGTGCCTTCGGAATAAGATTTTGCAACTAGATAATTTTGTTAATTGTCTCAATAACCTAAGTGTACTGTGCCTAACTGAACACTAGCTATTTACAAGTGTTATACTCTTAAAAATTAATTTATATTTATTGCCGACATAATCATATACATGGAGGTACTTGTATCTACATAAATAATTTTTTTGATGGCAAAGAAATCATCGAAATTAAACAGATATCTCAAGAATTTCACTGTGAACTTCTCTTCAATTTACTTGTATTATCTGTATACTGATCACCCTGTAGTAACTCTGATTTTACTAAGTTTTTAAACATAATGACAGAAGCTCTCATCTATATAGAAAGGCATTATAGCAGAGCTAACGTTGTTATATGTGGCGATTTCAATGTAAATTTCCTAAATCCGGAGAAGAAAACGAACTTAGTCGTTGACTTGTTTCAGCAGTTTAATCTGAGCAAAAAAATTCATTCACTCACCAGAGTGATGGGAAAGTCTAAAACATGCCCTGATAACATATTCTCAAATATAGAGAGTTCAAATGCAGAAGTTCTTAGTGTTCCGCTGGCAGATTATGATCCTCAAATCTTCACATACAAAATCAGGTGTGACAAAAATACTAATAAGAAATATGAGCTAAACTTTTCCAACAAAAATCTAAGTGTATTCAAAACTCATTTCACTGGAGAATCATGGTCCGACGTGTACAGTAAATCGACATCTGAGGAAATGGCGCTAAAATTTCACGAAATATTCATGACACATTTTTAAAATTCTTTTTCTTACATTGAATTAAGATCACTGAAAAAACCCACAATGTCGATTATTGGAGAAATAATGCCAACAGCAAAAACTAAATGTTCAATTGGCATATGACATGAATAAAAAATCTCCTAGCGATTTCAATAAATTGCAATACGAGCTGAGTAAAAAAAATACAATGGAATGCTGATTATCAAAAGGGGAGTCCCACAAGGATCCATACTGGGGCCTTTCCTGTTCCTAATTTATGCTAATGATTTACCTTCATTTATGCTTCTCAAACTTGAATTACTGACAATATTATACGCTGACGACACGTCATTTTCTGTACATATAGATAGAACCCGTGATGTTGATAACATATCGGCAAATATTTGTGCCTCTGCTAAACAGTGGTTTGACTCTAATGAACTGTATAGGAATGAAACAAAAACAGAAATTTGTGTATTTTCAAACTATCGCACTGATGCCATTTCTACATCAGAAAGTATAAAATTTTTGGGCGTTCATCTTGACTCGTCTCTTGCCTGGACCACCCACATCAGTAATCTTTGCAACAAACTAGCAAAATCTGTTTATGCCATTAGGCGAATAGCTACAACGGCTGGTCAGAAAGCAGCTCTAATGACATACTACGTCTTGTTCCACTCAGCACTGAGTTATGGGTTGCTGTTCTGGGGTAATGCAAGGTACACCCATCTTCAAAGAGTATTTGTCTTGCAAAAAGCTGCTGTACGTAGCATTGCAAAAGCTGAATATAATGAACACTGTAAGCCTTTGAGAATACAGGAATCATGACTCTATTCTCACAAATTATCTTCAACAATGTTCTGCATGTCAAAGAAAATTATCACACACTCACAACACACTCTGATATTCACTCCTACAAAACACGCAATGGAAATAATATTGTGCCCCTCTTAAGAAGATTGGATAAAAGCAAATCAATTTACTTCCTAAAAATCAAACATCTGCCACTCAGACTTTTCAGAAATACAGTGAAAATACTTCTCACTAAAATGAGCCTGTATACTCTGAGTGACTTCAATGTTACTCTTAAGGATTCGCTTGGAGATACCTAGTGCATCTTTTCCACTTTTCATTCCTGTTTCTTTATTCATTAAGAATTTTTAAAATGCATTTCATACTCTACATTTAATTTTATTGTTACATTAATACAGCTTCTTTATGAAACTGTGCAATATAATGGGTGACTTGTCCAAAATATTTGTATTTTTTATGGGCGCAATAAAGTTCTATTCTATTCTATACCCTGCTATTTCTTAACTCTTTTCCAGTCCGTGCAATGTATTAACAAGACGAAAATTCATCGCTCTTGTTGTGCTCGTAATTTTTGGTATAGGTGTTACTGTTGTTAATTTTCATTTCCCGGGAATTAACCAGTTTGTACAGACACTAATGAAGCTTAGAATTGCATTGTCTGTAATATCAAAAGTGCCCTTGATAAATTTTATACTCAATATATCATTATTGTTTTTATTTGATAGGCTAGATACAATGTTCTCTAATTCTTTGCGTTTTGAATGGAATAGATTTACTATTCGGTTGACTCATCGATAAGTTTAAGAACTCTTGTTTTTTGGTCATGTCTCGGTAGTTTTGCTGGTTCGAATATATTTTAAGTTTTTTCAATTCATTCAGTTTAATTGTTGTAAGAACCATCGATCTTTATTATTAGCATTACCGCTGTACATTATCTTCAAAAAATATTTTGAAAACTAAATCTCTAGCAGAAAATTATGCAAATGCATTTATGTTGTATATATTTTTATATATCGTCTGTGCATGATAGAAGAGCCAGCATGGGATTTCCGAATACTGTTAGAGATAAAGTCTATAGAATTAGAAAACTGATTTTCAAAATAATTAAATTCATGGATGTAGCCGTTACTACGTGGTAGGAAATCATCATAAAAAATGAAATTTTCAATTCTCATTTTTCAAAATAATTCTCTGCATGATGTTCTTGGTGCAACATTATATAATACCCTCATTAATTTTTCTGCCTATTGAATTATTTTTTAAGATATGGGCTAGCCCCCCAAAGAACAAGCCATATTGTAATGCTGATACAACCAGTATGTTATTCTCGTCAATATATGTAGTTTATTAAAGGTTTCAAGAGTTTCACTTACCAAAAATTGAAGTCAGTTTGAATATTCAACAAAAGGTTCTGCAATAAAGACAACCAAACTTTACCACTAATTTCAAGAGAACCTTCAAAAGTAGTAGTTATATTGCAGTTCTCACTGAAAAAAATGATCAAACTTTGTTGCAGGGTATCAGATGAACTTAATCAGTTACTATTAATCTTGTTCTGTTAGGCAATTGAGACTGTATCGATTTGTGTGGTTGACCGCAAATTTCCATTCCCTCTTTAAGATATTGTATTCCACAATATTGAATGCATAACTAATATAATAAAAAAATCCTATTGTTTTTTATCTCTGTGTGAATTAGAGACAAACTCTAAACAATCTTCAACTGTTGCGGCTCTGGATTTTTTCTTTCTTAAACCACCAGTCCAACTAAGGAAGCTACTGTTGTAGTGAAATACATATTGGAAATGAATTATATGTTGTGAAAATTTGTATTATTCATTTCACATAATTGGTTATACATATTGTTTTTTAACATTTTTTTGTATAAATCAAAATATAGCTAAATTTGAATATGACATCCAGTAATGTAAACTATTTTTTCTAAATTCGTTTTTCCACAGTAGAATAATCTTGATTTCTCAAAATATTTTAATAATCTAGAATGTACTTACTGAGTTTTCAGTAGTTTTGAATAAAACTGTTGAAACTGAAATTGGTTGATATTGTCATTCGGGTATTTCTGAAAACAGATGTAGCTATGCTGGGAAAATTCCCAGTTTACTAAAGAGAAGAAAAAATAACTGCATCAATAATCAAAATTAATTGGTGATTTATTTTTATACTAACTGAAACAAATGAGTACCATTACTATTATCATAATGGATGAAAAATACAAATATATCGGGTTACATAATCACAAAATGAATCAACAGTGCAATAGTATTAAAAAACAATAAATTATGTAAAAAACAGATATATAACATTCACACTTAAAAGTATTATAGGTACAGAATGAAAAACACAAGGAAATATTGGTCCCTGCCCTTCATGTGGTACTTTCAATATCAGTCTGTATATTTTTGTCTTCCTGTTTGAGATTTCCGCACCTCTGGGCAATATCTAACATTTTTCTCAATCCCTGAAAAGTGGAATAATTATCAAGATATCATAGAAAATTATTAAGTTTTTTAATGAGGACATTGTGAATTATGAACCTTACATTTCAATTTATAGTTTTTATTATATTCTCCATTAATTTGTCACTTCACGTAAAAACATAAAATCTACATTTGATATTGATGAAAACAATAATAATAACCTTGATTGCTCAACTGTTTCCCATTTAAAGAATAATATTGAATGATAATTAAAATAGTATTTGTATATTCTAATACCTAATACAAAAAAAAAATAGCATCTACCTACATGCATCCTGATTATTTTGATCAGTTCCTTAATCAAGCAACAATAAATATCATGTTATATACAGTTCCAATTGAATTAATTAAATATTGTATATATTGGAGACTAGCGACCGGCCCCGGGTCCATACGGGTTCAATGCTATTACTAAATATAAATTCACCCACCGGAAATTTAAGGGCATGGAGAAACAGTGATGAAAAGGTAACTTTATTTTATGAACGCGCCTTTTTTTCCCCGCGGCTGGCGACCAGTGCTTTCTATTGCACATCTACAATATAAAAGAACATACATACATAATTTCTTCCTACAAAAATATAGCGGTGCAGAGAAACAGTGATGAAAAGGTAATTTTCATATGTAAATGCGTCCCCTTCATCCCCAGTGTGGGTGCCCCAGTTGGAATATTTAAAAATTCTTTCTTATTGCACATCTACAACATGAAACGAACCTACATACAAAATTTCAGTCTCCGAAAATATATCGGTAGGGAGAAACAATGATGAAAATGTAATTTTCATATGTGAATACGCCACTCTTATCCCCAGAGGGGGCGCCCCAGTTGGAATATTTAAAAATTCTTTCTTATTGCACATCTACAACATAAAACGAACCTACATACAAAATTTCAGCCTCCGAAAATATAGCAGTACAGAGAAACAGTGATGAAAAGGTAATTTTCATACGTAAATGCGTCCCTTTTATCCCCAGTGCACCTATATACCAAAGTTTAGCTTTCTAGGACTCACCAGTAATAATAATATTTTTTGATTTCTTTAGGACATTCTAATATACATATAGTATTTCAAAAATATACAAATAACATATAAATAACAAAAATGATATGATAGAAGAAAAAAAAACCTTTTTTCAATGATTCCAGAAGGGTTCCAACATGAAGATATACATAACAAATATATTACAAAACAGAAAAAAAAATCAGGGATGAGATTTTATATAGTTCATGAGTGACCGGTTTGATCCCATTATCAAGTACATATAAGTTTTATACTCTTGATACTGGGATCAAACCCAAAACCAGTCAAACCGGTTGTATAAATAAAATTTTCCAGTGGTATTTAGACAAAAGTGTTTTTATTCATTTCATTTAAGTGATCATGAATTACCATAAAGTAAACAAGTCATCAATCACACATAATAGTTCATGAGTTTTTTTTTGTTAAGTGGTTAATATATACAGAATTCTTCCAAATAAGTTAGAAGCAAGTTATGCGTTAGTTTGAAAATTAATATCATTGCTGACTCGTACAGTCTCTTGGAAACAGACAGCCACTTCAAAGTACTTAACATGTTTGATATACTAGTATACCTATTCACTTGTAAAAGAATCCTCATTTCACGATTCTGTAACTTTTGTAAAGCCGATACCCTATTTTGGTCAAATGAGTATAAAAGACTAGCACAATAATCACAAATTTTTTCAATACAAGGCAAAGTGTTAATTGGTCTAAATTCCCAGGATTTATTTGTGTTAGGGACTTTCTGAATTGGCACAAGGATACTGGTCTTGAGCTCCTTCGGGAATTTGCCAGTGCTCAAAGATGTATTTATAAAATGCAATAATGCATGTCCTATAAAACCAAACAATTTTTTAATAAGTTTGCAATTAAGTATCTCACTGCTGTATTTCATGTACGGAGAAACAAAGATGAATGAGTGAGTGTTAAGTAAGTGACTTTCACATTTATATGTACAGATTTTAGGCAAATATTTGTCCTCACTTTTTGAGGTTTAAAGGTGAGATTATTAGGTCTCATATATGAAGCGATGATAGAGATAACCTGATCTATATTTCGGCAAAATCAAGTGCTTTCATTAGTTTGCAAATGTCAAATTAGTTTTGAAATTCAACAGATTACTCTTATCTTCTTTCATTATTTAGGAAAAAGTTCTGCTCATTTGACAAATGTAAAATTGTGGACAAGAACCACAAGCCAACTTCTATACTCCTGATCCATCCGCCACTGAAGTTTATTAGTCACTAAGTAGGTGAAAATTCATATGATTCACATCAATTTATGAAAGAGCTTAGTATGTAAAATTCACTTACTATGAACATGCCCCAAGAAGCTATTTTATAGTAAACACATGATGTGGTTTTGGAAACTTTTTAGTGAAAATCACACAAATAAGTGTTACTCAAATAGAAAATATTCAGGTAAGTTAATTAGAACATTTCATTTTGGTCATTATTTATGTTTTAACTAACTCACCTAATATTTTGGAATGGTTATTTTTGGTATCATTTTAAAATGTTGTTCATTTTAATTTTATTTTTTGTTACATAAATTTCAAATTTGTCAACTCCCGTGTAGACAATGAAAGTCTGAATTTGAAACTTATCCAAGAAACATGGTCAACCAACCACATTCAAACAATATCATGTAAAACATTGTTGAATGAAATAATTCGTAATGGCTGAGTCAATGGTGAATCATCAAAATGAATAAACTTCTGAAGAAGCCAGCCACTTGTGCTGGTGAAACATTAGGATGCAGTTCCAAACTACAACAGCCTTCAAACCCAAATGAAGATAATAACACTGAAAATCTCAACTGCGAAAGCCTAAATCAATTTATCTTACACCAATTGTAGTACAAAGTACAGGTACATCTAAATCAGTCTCATTCTCAGTATTTTTGAAAATCTCAAAGTAATCAGCAAACAAGAAGAAATTAGATTGTTCAACAATCAGAGAACTGTCATTAATAAATAAGTTATAAATCGGGCCAGAATGAGAGCCACGTGTAACTCTCAAAGTTATATGAATTGTTTTGAAATGATCCTCTCTATTTCAACTCACTGAATTATATTAGTGAGATAACTTTCTACCCACTTGATCAATCTGTTCAACTTGTGGAAGCTATTTTATAGCAAACCATGTCACAATTTTGTAAACCTTTCAGACTCAAAATCTCACAGAAAACTATCAGTAAGTACTACATACAACTTGCTGACTTTCATTTTCAAACTGAAACACAATATTCCACCTACAAATGTATGAAAATAGTATTTTGTGGAATCTTGTCGAAAAGTTGATGGATAAATCCATGAAGTGAAAAAAGCACATTTTGTGTTATTTGGACAATTTTGTTGAATGAAGGAATCCTTAGTAAAAAATAGAATAAGGGGAAGAATTATGGAAAAAATTGTAGTGTAACAAGTTGAAGTTACTTAAAACAAATAATTTTTCTACAAATATTTTCTGTAAATATCTCTTGCTGAGATGGCGATGATTGAAAATAACTACACTTGTCGGGGAAAAATGTGTCTTTCCTTTCTACAAATAAAAACTAACTGTAGTATTCTTTACCTGGTTCTCAACTTTCAACATGGAAACAACCTCTTTCTCCCTGAAATCCCTGTCTTCATCAATCAGGGCAGCTTTATCCATGACGAAAGCCATTTCTTGGATTTTTTCGGCTTGTTGTTGGATAATTTTATTATACTTTTTCTCTTGAAATTCCCTGAAGTTGATTCGGGATTTATACACCTGCTCCGCTGTGTGTTCCCTATATTTGGACATGATGTGCTCTAGAGTATTATGGTAATCTTCGAGAGCAGTCCTCAGCTCACGGTTCTCCTGCTGAATTTCCCGCAGGTGGCGGTTTTCTTTTTGGATGTTCGCGATTAATTGGGAATGTGGTTTTTGGTTAGCAACTTCATTAAGTTGCTCAACTTCTTCCTGAAACTAAACAACAAATTTATAAAACTCTCAGTAACTTTAATAATTTACTTACCTGTTTCATCGCATCAATTTTCTTGTTGATAGCATGTGTTTCATTCAACAATACATCAGCCACCACATCTCTGTCTTTCAAACGGTTGGCAAGGCGTTTTGCATCCGTAATTATTTGTTGGATTGTGAGAGACATAATTATTAGATAACTGTTATTTATTTATGTAGCCCACCTGTGTTGTTTGTAGTATTTGGACTTGAACATTAAAGCGGGACAGGTCTTCCCTGTCTTGACGTTAATACAAATTAGAGAAATGTTACACGAAAGTTTTTCATATTATATTTTTTTATCACAAGAATTTAATTTAATTAATAATTATCATTCAAAATATTTCTCCGATTCTTTTACGTTTTACTGTTTATTTGGGATTTGAACTTTCAAATTTCATTTGTCAAAAAGGTTGGTTCGTTTATTTTGCTCAGTCGATATGAGGCAAAAAATAGCATCTGCAGACAGCTTGTCCACTAAGGTTAATCTCCTGAGGAAATTAGACAAAAGTGTTTTCATTAATTTCATTAAAGTGATCATGAATTTCTACAAAATAGGCGAGTCATCAATCACACACATTCTATTTTACAATTACACATTGATGAATTTGTGGGAATTTTTTTAAAGCAGATGAAGCAGCATGTAGGAAATTTACCTTTTCTCTCCACTTTATAGTGTCTCTGTTAGGAAATATATTTTGTCGTTTTTGTGTGGGTGTTATTGACTACTGTGTTTATTATGACTAGTATTCTGAGTAAATTATGTTAATAAATCGTAAAGCAACCTAGAGAGCATCATGATTGATCGCAGTAACATAACTCATGTATGTAAATTAGCAGAATCAGGTCAGTCAGGCACGAAACACTGTGGTGGTACAGTACTGATTAGGTTTGTTCATCGATATAATAGACAGAATTGGAACTTCTGGAGTACAATGAATCTAACGAAGAAAACAATTATTGTCCCATAGTAGACCGCCCGTTCAGTTAACCAAGTTAACATTTTCAGGGTTAGCTGAAGCTATTTTATTCATCTCTGATGATAAATGTCCCACTACGTTAAATTTCTCCTACATCGATTTCTCTCTACGTTGAATTCTCACTACGTCTCGTCCACTGACGTCATTAAAATACGAACTTTTTTCAAACTCAGATTTATTCCATATATGAATGTTTCGTTGTGATGAGAATAAAACGTAGTGGAATTTGACGTTAGGAGAATTAGGTACAGTACGATTTTCTAGAATCAAAAAGTTTCACCTAAATCGTTATTCAGAACTTTCTTAGAACCGGTGGAAAAACACTTCACAACTGTTACCTAAACCAGATTCCAATTTATTTACCATGAACATTTCATGTATTTTTCCATGCATTATTACTTTGTATGATCAGTTACAACTTTTGTGTTTTGTAGAAATGATAAATAATGAACATATTTTTATCATTATCATAATTATTTCACAAACACCGTTACTTCCTTACTTTCTGGGTCAACTGATGAAATGAAAATGATATCTACATTGGATTCGGCGTTACTTCTGCATATTGTTTTATATAAATTTAAAATTTCCAGGACATCGGTTGCGGATGCACCTGTAACCAGTGCAATGCAACAAAAATCCAGGCATCGGTTTTCTCCTAAACGATGAATGTCTCTGAACCGGATATAATAATGTCAGGACAGACAATTCCACTTTCTGGTTCGATAAGTTTGTCGGTGGTTAAAATGGACATCAATATGTCTTGGCACAATCATGTCACTGGAATTACAAATGCTGCTTCTTACAAGCTTGAAAAACTGTCCCTAATCAAAAAACTGTTTACCCCTAAATAACTTTTGATGCTTTATGAAGTTCAGATCAGATACGAACATCACTTGCAACCTTGATAGTCTGAAACATCGAAGAAAGATTGGAGTTTTGTCTCTCTTTCATAGATATTTTTACGGGAGGTGTTTAAGTGACTTGGCACATTTGATTCTATCAAGAGCGGTACATATCATAAATACGCGACGGACTGTGGCTGCTCATCTTTTTGAGGTTCAGCTCAGTACACCTCGGACTACAGTGTTCAATAACTCTTTCATTTGGAGAACTGCGTTCAAGTGAAATGAACTTCCTGAGAAGGTTTTTCCGAATGAATGTAATCTCGAGCGATTCAAATCCAACGTGAATCGCTAATTCCGCATAGGCACTACTCTTAGATCACCTTAAGGTTTTTCCTGTAGTGAAAGAAATCAAGGGAGACAGATCACCATGGTGGGAAAATGAATGTCAACAAATGAAATCATAGCTCACTTCAAAATAAACACAAGTTCAGAAAATTATATTGAAGCCAAGAGAATGGAAGCAAAAACAAGGAGTTTTTCAGACAAAAAATTAAATTGGAAAAAATTGAACCGAAACCGGAATTTCAGCTCTTCTAGACATGAAGAAATTTAATCTACAAATATATCGAAGAGCTAATTGGCATACACTAATATAAAGATGTAGAGGAATGGAGAAGGTTTAAAATTCTCTAGAATCTTAGATATTAAAAAAAAATCCATAAAACCTCAACTAATTATAATTTATTAACCTCAATTCCAGTGAGCACACACAAAAACAAAAAAAGATAATGAGACAGCAAGTAAAAAAATAAGCGAATGAAGAAGAATAAGCAAAATAGGTTACAGCTATTGCGCAAAGCAAGACGATCTAACGAAGGACGAAGCTGCTGTTTGTTACACAATACAGCGGAGATACGGTGTAACAGGAGGAGAAACTAGAGAGAAAGATAGAGAGAAAAGTTACTGCGTAATTGAATAATCTGAAGAGTCAATTAGTCAATAACTTGTTGTATTAGAAAATATTGCATAGAAAAGAACCTCATGATTAAACAAAATATAATTTTTAATACTGTGTTTTTTCAATACGGTTGACATTTTAAAAAAACATCCTTTATCATTTTCGAAATTTTCAGAATTTTGAAAATGTGTCTATTGCCTTTGATAAATGTAGAAATGAAATGTCAAGCTGTCATATTTAACTGTCTAAAGGAATACATACGATAGTTGTTCGAGATCTCACTTCAGGTTGATATTTCCATCATTAACCTCTCATTCCAGCAATGGTAACCAGGTGCAATCCATTTCCATAGAGTATGTGGAAATACAACGGAGTCATTTAGCTTTCTTGATTTTCCGTGAGGTTCTTTGGCGATTATTTTCGTTTCATTGTGTGATTGATTTTAAAATATGCTTTGTTATACCCGATTCCGTTATTCGTCTTCCATTTAAATATTAACTCATCCTCTAGAAATAGTGTCGCAAAATATGGCCTGATAGATATTTCAAAAAAAAAAACTCTTTGATCACATAGAACGAACGAATTAAGTAATGTAATTATGGACATATTTTCTTCGTATTTATTGGAAAATTGGCTGACTGGACGTACATACGTTTAAAATCAGCTCATATAAATTATTGTGATATGTCTATATGGTTGATTAATTATGATTTGATTTTTTGTTTTCGTACTGAGATTTAGAATAATATATTTTTTATTTGGAACTCATTGAAAAATTGAATTACTCTTATCAATTCATTGAAATGTTCATCTGGTGGGTATATAATGATACTACTTTTTTGTATATTTATAGTGAACTCCCAGGATACACGAATCGATTCAAATTCGCTTTTATGCTGCATCCAGCGTCTTGATTTCCTCATTTTTCATCTTGGACGCAGCCACCATTTTTAATAGCCACATGTCAATGTCAATGTCATATTTCATTTCCTTTTGTGTCATGTTTGTCATTTAAAAATGGCTAGTGCTAGGAATCTTTTAGGTATTTTCAATATAAAACAAGTAATAATATTAGCAACTCCTCCGGTAAACAAAGTTTCATCAAGATTTCTTTGCCAATTCACTCACCACAGTAAATCAGTACTCCTTCGTTGTAAAATTTCTAATAGTGCACATCAAAGTAAGTTTGTTATTGTGGAATTACATCATTTTGAACTGTTAAGCTATCCTCATAATTTTATCTCATGTCTAACCCTACTTTTTTAGGTGTCCTAGTACCAAAGCGTAATTTTCATTTGAGCTCGCTACTCACTTCCAAAAAAAGCTACTATGATATCTTAGGGGTAGGGCGAAATGCGTCTATTTCCGAAATAAAGAAAGCTTACTATAAACTTGCTAAAAAATATCATCCTGATGTGAATAAAAACGATCCTGATTCCTCCAAGAAGTTCCAGGAAGTTTCTGAAGCATACGAGGTGAGGACACTATCATTAATACCTTTGCATCAAACTTATGATTTTTTCATTTAGATTTTGGGTGATGACACCAAACGTAAGCAATATGATACTTGGGGTGCAACTGCTGAACAAATGGGAGGTATGGGAGGTATGGGAGGAGCTGGCACTGGACGAGCATCTGGACCACAAGGTTTTAGCCAGCAGTGGCAGTACCAATCCACCATAGATCCTGAAGAGTTGTTTAGGAAAATATTCGGTGAAGCTGGCTTCGGGAAAGGCTCATCACCTTTCGATGATTATGCTGAATCCAATTATGGTTTTGGAGAGGCACAAGAGGTGAGAAGAAAATGACATGAGAAAGTTTTCAGTTTTGTGAGAAAATTAGTCATGTTTGAAACACATAATCCAAACTTGTACAACAACATACATTATTTTTAAAGACAAGTTGACAATTTAAGAAAAATATTTTAACAAAACTATCTAATTGATGGGCATTTGCGATAGTTTGTAGAATTACATACACAAACGTTCATGTTTAGAATATGAAAACATCAATCTTATGTTAACAACTTGCTTTTGTGGGATTTACAATTTCCAAATGAAAAAAATTAAATTTTCTCCATGAATAAGGTTAGGTTAGGTCCAGGGCCGTAGCGAAAAGAAATACCAGGGGGGGGAGGGAATCCAAATTTTCCCAACCATGCCTCTTCAGGGTAGTNCAAATAAACCCAGCTTCTTAATAAAGTCGATTAGTTTGTATGGTGAGTGGTCTTTCAGGTCAGATGGTAAGAGTACGGCTCTGCCGAACTCTAAAATCCTGATTCGGTCCCCAGCGGGGCAGGCACAAGGTATGTGCTCTGCTGTTCTTCACGAATAAACTGAATACAGACTCTTTAAAAAGGTCATTTTTGAACTTCATCCAGCTCTATACATATAAAAATGCATTAAATTTGTTTTCATTCTCAGAATTTTTTTTGAAAATTACAGTGTAATTCACCTTTTATCTTGCATTGAAAAAGATGTGCATTATTCCTGTAATACATTTTTCACTCACTTATTCAGGGTCCCTCAAAATGAATATGGATTTAAAATAATTTAATTTTGACTTGCTTGCACATTTTGTTTTGTGAACATTAGAACAATGAAGTATTTTGATTTTTATTTTGAGTTTTGGAAAAATAATGTTTTCTGCCTGTTGTTGCAAAAATTCTGTATAATATATTACTTTTCAGATTTTACTCAGGGTAACATTTAGCCAAGCAGCTAGAGGTACTAACAAAGAAGTCAACGTAAACGTTGTGGATACTTGCCCAAAATGTAAAGGCACCAGATGTGAGCTTGGAACCCAACCAAAAAAGTGCCATTACTGTAATGGGACTGGCATGGAAAGTATAACAACTGGACCGTTCGTGATGCGTTCTACTTGTCGGTACTGTCAAGGCACCAGAATGTATATCCAAAACAAATGCGTAGAGTGTCAAGGGAAAGGATCAACAGTACAACGGAAGAAAGTCACTATACCGGTTCCTGCAGGTGAGATAGTATTGCATACAAGAAAAAGCGGTACAGAATATTTGTTTTTTAATTGACATTAAAACTGTCATTCATCTATAACCGATAGTTTGAATTGTCAGTTGTAATCCATTGTCTATAATTTAACGTTACCTGTGATCGACAGTTCAATATGTTGACTATAGCCAATTGATAATTGACAGTTATAATTGATACATTACTGTTTTTAGGCATGATGAGTACTAAACAAGGAGTATTCCTTGAAATCAAATTTACAATCTGTTAAATCATCTGTAATTAGTATTATTGTTAATTTTACATTAAATCTCACAATATTATTATAAACAGACATGTTTATGATTGAAAAGTAAAATTAACATAATACTTATTCAATTTTGTTTGTTTTTGTTAATCACTGATTTCGAGTTATTCAACTCATTTAATTGTAAGTATTTCAAAAATTTTCTACATTTCTGGTCTAATGCAGTATTGTAGTTATAATTGAACTAATACTTCTCTGCCAAAAAGTAGCAAATATTGAGTTGACCTTTAAATTGAAAATACTATGTATGTGGTCATTGATCCTTTTGGAAAAAGTCTCCTGTTAAACCAATATGAAAAATGGAACAAGAATAAGATAGGTAGGTGTTCTATTTTTCTGAAATTTTCACAAAACTGTACCATGTGAAGAAGACTATACTAGTCTTCTTCAAGTATTCTTCTCGATACAGATACTTATCTGAGGAAATTACTTTTTCCACACCAAAACAAAAACCACTCTTTCTAGACATGCATTTTGATAACGACTAATAATTCTATCTACCCACTGGTACTCATGCCTGTACAGTGAAACACATGTCACAGTTTTGTAACTTGTGAAGTTAAAATCTCACATTATCAAGTGTTACTTGGATACGTTATCATGGATTTTCATTAATTAACGTCCATTGTTGAAGCCAATATTCATCAGTTTGACTGCTACCAACAATTCAGCATGGTATAGATAGATTACACAGGAGTAGTTTAATCTTAAATAAAATAGAACAAATGACTCTTCTCTCTCAAAAAATAGATTTTCATGGTAACCAGTAAATGATCCATTTCTCTCATTTCCTCAAAACATCTTGCCGAGTAATATATCAGCGCCAATCTCAGAAAAGGAGTTCCGTTTAGATTATAAAAATGAAACTCTGATTTTTATAGCGAATGAATACCTTCTATCAAAAAGTTGTATTTCTTGAGATGAATATTAACAAAAATGAACATTTTGTAATTCAGGTTACTTATGTAATCAAGATTTTTAAACCTGAGAGAAATGCTTAGGACCCGCGTTGATATATAAGTGATTTTAATTTAATGTTTTGGAGTATAATGGTAACGAAATGGTTTAGGTATCTGAAACAAAATGTGCCTTAACAAATGTGGTAATAAATGTGGTAAGCACATTGTGGATATTTTTGAAAAAAAACATGTTAATGTTGACATCTTATACCAACAGTGTGTCTTTATTTTTATCCACTTTTTTAATTATACTGTGTATATTGAGAAAAATGTTTTTGGGTTTACTTCTCCATTTTTATTCAAATAATTGTGGGAAACTTTCAAAGTGAAGAAGAAAAAACAATTAAGTTTAAAATGAGCTCTGCAAAGATGTGTAGATCATGCATAAAAGTTACTTTCAAGAAATTATGGAAAACTTTGAATTTGAATTTCAGCTGGGAAAAATGAATTAATTAACTGGACAAAACTTGGCCTAACGAAGGATATACTGTTGGAAAAATATGGCAAGACAAAAGCATTATAAGTTCAAGTCAAGCGTGTTTAGAAGGATGGTCTACCGGATTAAAGTCGTCTTGTGGAGAAGAAAAGTGACTGATTATTACCCACATTGGAAGTATTCATGGTTTTGAGTGGTTTATTGCTCTTTGAGTCAAACCATTCTGGCGATTACTATAAAGACATGAACAACAATGTGTTTGAAGAATATTCTGAGCAAATTTTTGATCTCCATACACCTCACTCTGTGATTGTGATGGAAAATGCAAGTTATCATTCCAGAAAAATTGAGAAAATACCAATTAATGCATGGAGAAAAGAAAGTATTGAGTGGCTCCGACACAAAAACAAACCATGGTTAAAGAAGAACGATTGTCCATAGTATGTTCAAATAAAACTCATTTCATGGAATATGTTCAAATCTGTTCAGAATCCGTTTTTCCATTAACCAGCTGTCGCTTCCTACAAACGACAACTCTCAAAAGTCGAAACATGTACGAGCTAAGGACTAACAAGGTTTTACCTTCTAATGAGTTATTCCTAACATGGGTTGGACGATAGGAAGTGAAAATCGATCATCATTCCTCGTGCCTTGAACCACCAATTCACACAGCGGTTGATCGAGTGAGTGGAGCACTCCACCCATGTCAATGGGACCAGCTACCTTTCTATGTAGTCAACAAGATGAAACAGAAACGAAATATCATCATTCTGCCTCTGCCTTTAAATCATTTTTCCCAACTTAATCCTATTGAGCTCGTTTGAGCCCAAGTAAAGGGTTTCCCTGCAAGAAGAAACATGACATTCAAATTAAAAGATGTTGAAATACTATTTAACACATTCACTGCAAATGACACCAGTTGGCGGTATCAGGCCATTCCACTTTGTGCGGATGATGCCTTGTGGTGCACATGTATCTCTCGCATTAAATGTGTTGATATTCAGTCCGCACTAGGCAGAGGTGGTTGTACTGCAGTCCGCACATTTAAATAACATTGTTCAAAAAGATTTTGTGAAGTGAACAATAAAAGTAAACAATAATTAGGCAGGTCCCTCAGGTGTAAAAAGACAAAGTGACAATAAGAGATCCACATAAAGTAACCGTTGATGAAATGTTACAGTTAGTGAATGTTCAGATGACGAAGACAACATTTTGAGCTGTTCTTATGTTAACCTGGTTCAGAAAGTGAAGGGAAAAATTCCGTTTTTTTTCTGTTTACTGTTTAAGATATTTTCTGTTTGTCATAGATAATATGGCAGAAGAAAACTTTGACCAAGAAAGCAGGTAAATTCAATAATGACAAAGATATTTGTTTCAATATGCAACATTTTCCATTTACTGAAACCAATCGAATGCTTGTTGATTTTCCGACAGAGGCCAAACCCTATGATTATTTTAGACTTTTTATTGATAATGGGTTTCTTGAAAATATCATAACAGAAAACTAAACAGAAGCCTTCACCAATTGTGGAATACAATAAATATATGGGAGGAATAGATAGCCAGGACCAGATGATGTCCTACTACCCTCCTTTGAAAGAACAATATTCTGGTATAAAAAACTTGGTGTTCATATCTCCTGCAGCTTTTTTTTTAATTCTTACGGAATATTTTGCAAGTACTCTGGCCGAAAAATGACATTCTATGATTACCACTTACTTGTGATTGAAAATTTATTGTCTGATATACCACGTAGAATAGAATATTACATATAAAAAAACACGTTCCTAGTAAAATTGAAGCAGTTGATGCCACAAACAGAACACCAAAAAGATATGTGGTTTTTGTTTCCAGAAAAATATTAGGAAAGCACTGTGAGGAAATGAAATACTTGTCCAGATAATTCCGGTTTGTGTGCTGAGCCATGTTTCAGTCTTTTTCACAAAAAAAAATCGAAAAAAGAGTTTCATTACGTTTAAAAAAAAATGTGTTATGTAGTCCTCAAAAAATTTCGATTCGAAAAAATGACAAAACTGTATTGAACATATTGTATAAGAAGAGGACAACTTGTGAAAATCAACTGAGGAAATTGTAGAATAGAACTTTCAATCATAACATTCAATGAATATCAATCTGATTAATTCTGATACTAAATAACATAAACGCATGCAATCGCTGCTAATCATAAAATGCAAAAGGTCGAAGCGCGGCCTTCGATCCGCTATTTATAGGCACGCGTCGCCGCCTACCCCGGCCGGTACCGCCGCAACTGCTATGTCCCTGCATTTTGAATCTGTAAAATCTTTGAAAATATCATTTAAATTACATGCTGTAAAGGGCCATATTGATATATAATGCACAATGTATTTAAGATACTTAATTGGATAAGGTTCATTGCTGTATTGCTTAAATTTTTTTTGTAAATGAGCCATTATTTCTCGAGGGTTATCCCTAAGAGATAGGCATATACCACCGCGGACTTTTTTGTATACCTTTTAAGGTGTACAGTACTGTGGTACATTTTTTTATCTATCTCGTTGGGTTCAGCTAGTGTTTGCAATGTAAGCGCAAAAGGGTGTTTACTTACATCACATTAAAAACCTCTTAAATCATCAGTGCTTCTCTAGTATATTATGCATGTTATATACATATAAACCTTCCTCCTGAATCGCTCTATCTATTAAAAAAAACCCTATCAAAATCCGTTGCATAGTTTTGAAGATATCGGCATACATTGGAACAGACAGCGGGATGCGACATTATTTTATACTACGTAGTGATAACACACCTTAATTTTTGCTTATTCCCGATATTTTCTTGAACAAACAATACCATGTATAATTATGTAAATATTTTCAATTAAAGTGTTACAATTTTAATTGTATATAAATAAATAAACATAATTATTAGTATTAACTACAATTTTTTATTAAATACCCAAAAGCACGTCACTGCAGTTGATAAAACGACCCGAAGGCTCATAAAATCTTTTGTTTGCAACCTGTTTGCAATACAAAGTAAGGTTGGACCCGGTATGGTGTTATAAAAGAGCCTTTACCAACTGTGGCAAATCATAACAAAATCACAAAATTTTGTTTGAGCAGTCTGTTAACGTTATGCATTTAAATTGAGCATTTATTACTTTTTACTATTACAATGCATAGAATAGTGATATTTTTAAAATTTTTAAAAGTTCCGTTTTGAAAAGTATATAAATGAGAATTTCACAAGATGTCTCACTTTGAAAAACAATTTTGTATAGGAAGATTTTCATTTTCGTGTATGTTATTTTTTCAGGTATTGAGGATGGTCAAACCGTTAGGATGTCAGTAGGAAATAAGGAACTTTTCGTAACATTTAGGGTAGACAAATCTGATTACTTCAAAAGGGATGGGGCCGATGTTCATACGGAGGCAGACATCTCAGTAGCACAAGCACTTCTAGGAGGTACTATTAGGATACAAGGGCTCTACGAGGATCATACCCTTCAAGTAACTATATTTTTTGTGTATTTCATTGTGAATTTCAAAATAACTCTGCCCTATTCTTCTGTGAATATTATAAGAAATGATAATTTTAGGTTATGCCAGGTACGTCTTCGCACACGAGGATACGTTTAAGTGGTAAAGGAATGAAAAAGGTCAGCGGTTATGGTCACGGCGACCATTATGTAATGTTCAAAATAGTAGTTCCCAAGCACTTGGATGATAAACAGAAGGCGTTAGCAATGGCATATGCTGAATTAGAAAAAGACACTCCAGGTCAAATTATGGGTGTTGTGTCGAGAAATGATGGTGAGTAGTGGATTTTCAAATTTTTTTTCCTTTGAGAATTTTTGTTCAATAAAACTTCCGGATAGAACAACTAAAAATTAACACAGGCCAAATATGAATGTACTCAGCTCCTTATTCACAAAGCGTCTTATTTTTGAATCTTCAAAGGAAAAAAAAAAAAAGAAAACTAGGTGGTATCTAATACCGAACCCTGATGCATACCAATTCCTCACCCACTACCAGTTACATCTACTGATGAGGCAGATTTTGAAAGCTTCATCTCCATTTCATATTCTGGGTAGAATCCAAAATAACAAAAATATTTTTGGAAAACTTAAGAAATGAGAATGTCAATTACTATTTATTGTCATTGAACAAAACAAGCAAATGGACTATGAATTTGGATGTTTTAATTTTAGTTTTACAAGAACAAAACACAAGCACTACAGGAAAATCCTTAAGGCGCTCTAAGAGCGGTGCCTATGCGAAAGTAGTGGTTCACTTTGGATTTGAATAGCTAGAAATTAAATCCATTTGGAAAAACATTCTCAGGAAGTTTATTCCACATAATGGTTGTATCGATCTAGGTTTTCAGGATTGATTTAGGTTCAGTATAATTTATCACATTACTTTGCTAGTGCCGAAAAGAGGATATTAATATATTAATTCCTCTAAACTACTTCTTTGAAATAAGTGATTGAAAAGTCTTATTTTTGAAAGTACTTTTCTGAATCGTAATTTTGGCAACACTGGTGATGAAAGATTGGATATAATTTCTCATATTGATTAATATACTAGTTCTTTTGAACATATTATATTACATTGAAGAGTAACATTTCTTTCATAATTTTTGTGAATGTTTTGTTTAGGGTTCATTTACCTGTCAGACATACTTGCCATATTCTGATTATTTTTGTTTTCTGAAACTGAGATAATTTTTCTTTGGCAGGGAAATCTGAGGGAGGCATGCCCTTCGCTGGCTCTGAGGAAAGAACCCAAGCGAAACATTCCCAAGAAGATTCCGGTTTTTTGAGTAAAATAAAAAAGGCCATTTTTGGTTAGGTGACAGTCAGTGACGTAAATGAATATAGGTTGAATACATTGTTGATTTTTAATTTATTTATTAACAAGTTATTGAACAGCTAAACAATAAAAAAATAGAAAGTAGTGGAATTAATTTTTATTAATGTGTGGTGTATACCTTCATGGCTGAGAGAATACTACTCAAATGGAGTAAGAAATCAATTTTGTACATCATTGTCTGTTGAGATGTCATCGCTGCTACACTTATTCAGGCTTGTCCTTTAAGGACATTTGAGTCCAGTAACACATTTGTGGTTCAGCCCAGCACCGAGACGTATTCTGAGTAAAAACAGTGCTGTCTGTTTATGAATCATGAATGTATTGTGTTTGGGCTTTAGTTTACAACTGCAGTGAAAGATAGAAGACGAATGTCGTCGATGTCGAAGCTTGACTTTGCAACTGACCCTCTTGGAGAGCCTCGTTTATCTTTGATATTCGAGGATTGAGTTCTCTGTCGATCAAATAGATGGAGTCTCCGTAAGGTGATATGTCATCGCCGCTACTTATTTAGGCTTGTATGCTGCAAGGACAGTTAAGTCCAGCGATGCATTTGTGGTTAGTCCTAGTACCACTGATGAGACCTATGGCGGGTCGAAACAGAGCTGTCTGGTGTTGAATCATAAATATGCTGTGTTTGGGCTCTAGTCATCGGGAGATGTCATCTTTCAAGACAGTTGAGTCCAGCAAGACAGTTGAGTTCAGATATGCATTTGTGGTTCAGCCAAGCCCCATTGAGAAGACCTATGGTGGGTCGAAACAGCGGTGTGTGGTGTTGAAAAATAAAGGTGTTGTGTTTGGGCTCTAGTTTACAAAACCAGTTACTTGAAAATGGTCTAATAAACCGAAACCGGTTGTAACAAATAATAAACTTAGTAGAAATTGGACAAAAGTTATTTTCTTTATAATATACATGCTGTTGCGCGCGGCTTTGCCCGCGTAAAATTTGGTTTGTCACATTAAGTTTCGTGACAGACCATTTAAACAAATAGTTACAAGGTTTTTTATTAACCCAAAACTTCAGGTTATCAACTTCCAAACTGACGAAATTCAATGCAATCTTTGAACCTCTATTTTTCCCTCTTGGGGTGGAAATTCCTGATTCCCTTTCTTGATGTTTATTTACGCTATACAAAGAACCTACCTACATATTTCATATTTTAAGCATAAAAGACAAAGTTTATCTATTTAAATACTTAAAACTTGATCAGTGAAGTATCAACAGCATTGCATTTTCAATACCAATTAGGAAATCATACAATCAAAGCAGTGAATGAAGTATGTAATAATGGATTCCAAAATTATTTTTAAATCTCACATAGGGAACACCGTTGATATGTGTAATCATCTATTGGGATTCATTATCAGAAATACTAGACATATATCCGCAATATACGATTTACCAACAGAGAATTGAAAGTGGTCAAAATAAATTCGTCAAACAATTAGCCCGTGAAACTGACAAAAGTATTCCCTGTTATCTCTTACAGATAGGAGAAAAATGTCAGATATATTATTGTTGGAACGGAGGTGAAATATCTTGGCATTGTCCTTGATAAAAAACTCACCTGGAACCCTCACTTGAAAAGTTTTACACAAAGCCAGGCTGTCCCTATGGACATGTCGAAGGATTCGTTTTAGAACTTGTGGTTTAGGTCCCAAACAAATACATTGGATTTATGTGATGATTGTTAGACCAATGATCACTTATGGTGCAATTGCCTGGTGGCCGAAGGCTTTACAGAAAACGGCCTAGGCGAAGCTCTGGCTTACAGAGACAGGGTTGTCTGGCCATCAGTACCACACCGTCAGCGGCCATGGAGATCCTTCTAGATCTACCTCCTCTCCACAGAGAGAGGCAAGATGGACTACATACAGACTTGTGCACATTGCCAATTGCACAAATCAATTCAAAGCAGAGTGCAGCAGACTGTTGGTTGACAATGGAAGTCAAAGCATTCTGGAAATGACCTCTGACTTCATGCCTCCAACTGTCAACTACGAACTGCCTTATAAAGTACTGTTCCCGAGTAGAAAGAACTGGATCCTTCAGGGAGAAGGAAATATTAAGAGCAGATAGTTGTTGGTTCACAGATGGATCAAAAACACCTTCCGGTTCTGGTGCAGATGTTTTCAGTCGCAGACCCAGGACAGAGATGTCAACCTGCCTAGGAGCCTAAACGATTGTATTTCAATCGGAAATTCACGCTATTGAATTGTGTGAGAGATTGGAAGAATCCAACCTCATACACAAGTCAATAAAATAATCTCGGACAGTCAAGCGGCGTTGGAAGCTCTTGGCTCCTACTGAGCAACATCTAAATTGATAGCAAATTGCCAAAAACGACTCTCGTCGATAGGAAGACTTAACAGATTGTCTCTGGTCTTGATTCTTGGCCATACTGGCCTGGAAGGCAATGAGGCTGCTGACTCCTTTGCAAAGGAGCTTCATCGGACCAGAACCTGTCATCGACATCGCTTTAGGCTTCGCCAAACAAAGATTGAATTCCTGGATGGCAAGAAGATTTACAGACTTCTGGCAGAATCTTCCAGGATTGGCTCACTCTAAGGCATTTATTCACCCTTCGAAGCTTGATACCAAACAGTTGTTGGACAGTAGGAATGAACTATGATGTCTAACAGGCCTTATTACAGGTCAGTGTCATTTGAATCATCATATGCAGATACTCTAACTGTCGGAAGACAGTGTGTGTCGGCTCTGTTTGGAAAATGATGAAACAGTAGAGCACATACTTTGTTCTTGCCCTGCTGGGTACCCAATCAGGTTTTTAGAGTTCGGCAGAGCCGTACTCTTACCATTTGACCTGAAAGACCACTCATAATACAAACTAATAGGCTTCGTTAAGAAGCTGGGTTTATTTGGTCGAGTGTGAATAGGTGTGAGCCACAATAAACCCTTGCGGGTTGTGGTGGAGGGTCGAATAGACCCACTCACTTCGGACCTAACTCAACCTAATCCCAATATACCAATAGAGAATTGAAGGTGTTCAAAATAAATTCGTCAAACAATTAGCCCATGAAACTGACAAAAAGTGTTCCCTGTTATCTCTTACAGATAGGAGAAAAATGTCAGATATATTAATGTTGTACAAAATATTCAATAACCGTGTCGATTGTCCAAAGTTGATAACAAAAATTTTATTGAATACATCTTGCAGAGACTTGCAAAACCATGATATCTTTGCAACACCATTTAGAAAAACCAATTCAGGTAAAAACTCTCCTTTATGCAGCATTTTCAGATCTTTCAATACATATTGCAATGATATTGGAAAACTGAGGTTACCTTTCCTTAGATTTAAAAACTATGTGAAATATATTTTCAATTATAATTAGTTATCGGTTCTACATATATTTATTTAATTTTTTCTCATATTCGTTACAAGTGTAATGTACTTAGTGTTTATATATTGTATACTCACTACAATAAATAAATACAAACTAAAAATACCCATGCATTTTTTTAATGAATTCCAAATAAAATGCTTTAAAATTTGTGAATTGGCTTCCGTTTTCAATATTTTCTTGTTAGAAATCTGCTCTCAAAAAAACCGTGACAAATCGGCAGGCGATCAGAGCTACACCGCGTAAACGATAAAAAAAATCCGGTCATTAAATTAAAAGTCAATTTTACAATAAGTTTATTGAGTTATTCGAAACGTAGAATCAAATCGGCTCTCAAAAATGTTGTGTTTGAAAATGAAAATGTATAATTTTGTTTCATAAAATAATTTGAATAAAAACGTTTTTCTAAAAGTAATCAGGTATTCTTCTTTTGTTTGAAAATTAATAAACAATAAAAATAAATAAAATTTATTAAACAATAAATTGATTTTTTTCTATATTTTACATTAGCTACTAATCATTATCACTCGATTCATCATAATCTATATTATCTTCACCATAATCTTCATCATCTTCACATTCCATGGGTACGCGCTCACGCCCGTTCCTATTTATCAATTGTTTATTTTTAAAACGACATGGATTTTTTGAGTGCCAATTTAATTTTACGTTTCAATTGACAACTCAAACTAGCTGTAAGAGTTTGATCTTCCTCTTGAAGATGATCACTGGTGATCAAACACGCGTCGAAGTGTTAAAATAACGGTTTGGTGTTGGGAAAAAACTCCAGTGATATTCAGCTGTAAGATTAATTCTCATTTTACTGGTCGTTTCTTTAAATGCATGTTCCTTGTGGGCGCCAGCCGATTTGACACGAGACTTTTAACGCCCTCTGGGCATTGAGCTTCAAACCATTTTTGCATTTATTAAACAAAACTGCAGTCATTTCAGATATGGGTTTATAATTTTGAAAACTTTATAACTTTGGCCCACCCATGCATCATGAGCAAAGCTTTTAAATTACTTGAACTACTTTTTTTTATAAAAAATTCCCATTTTAGTAATAAATAGTTTTTTTGCTAGCTCTTACTCTTAGAATATTATCAAACTACTTGAGATTCATTGTTTCTGCACATATATGCACATTTTCTATCCGTTCCACATGGTCTCCATAATGTTTCACCAGTGTAATCTTTAAGACCATAAAATGTATCAATGAAATGCCTATTACGGAAGGTTTTTTGATAGTGATAGTTTATTCTATTGATGTATTTGATTGTATACAATTCCTCTTTGATACTTCAATCCTAACCATTAGAACTGATGTATGATGAGGAACCCTTTTTTTAAGAAATGAATTTTCAGATTCGTTGTTCTTATAAATAGGGTTTATTCTTATAAAAAGGGTTTTTCCTTAAATGAATCGTCCCTGAAAATAAATTCTTACATAAAGGCATTTAACTATATACTTTTACTTCAAGAGTTTAAATATTTAGGGTTTATGCTTGACAACCACTTAACGTTGAATGGTCATTTCAATTATATTCAGAAAAAAATACTCAAAAAACTATATTTTTTTTCGAGGGTATCTCAGCATTTGAGTTATCTCCCTCCATATATCGAATACAGCGACCATCAAAGAATTATATAATATTCATTTTTTTATAGGCAGCAAAATGTTCACGACATCTGAAAAGTTGGAACTGCTGGAGTCAATTCGTTCAATTTTAGAAGGTAAGGACAAAAATGATTCTCACAATGATACTGATTTGACCAAAAATAGGAGGAAAAAGGTAGAGAAAATCGCAGAATCACAGAAATCTCGAAATAACAAGCAAAATGCTGCCGAGTCGAGCTCGGAGAGTGATGTGGAAGAAACCAAAGTCAAAAACAAAAACTGAATAACTTTTTGCGGAGAGAGACACAGATGCACTTCCATTCAAGGCTAGTTTTTTATATTGTTTATAAATATATACATATGCAAGTTGATTGTTACCATAGTGTATATTATTAAAGCTGTAGAGTAAGAGTTTTTCTCTCAATATTTTTACGTAAATTGATGGAAATTTCAGCTCATCAAAGTAGCTTCAATGCTTATGATTTGATTAGTTCAAAGTGTAATTTTTGTTAAATAAAAAATATATTGAATAGTTTTGGTTATATATTTTGAAATACTTGTTTCATATATTTTTTTAAATAAGTATAGTGTATCCAGTAAAGTCCACATGACATGTTTTTTTATCAATAGATTTTTTATGAAAACACATTTCTGCAGGAGTCCGGATCAAAAATAGTAAAATGTGGGCTGGTTTGCTGTGGTCAAAAAGATCTAATAGTAGCAAACGTTTTATCTGATAGCTGATATCTTCAGACGTGTAAGCATTGTCAATGAGGACAATGGTAGTATCTCGCAGTTTTAACAACGAGTGATAGGAGAACTACTTGGTGAATGTATACCTAATAGTAGGGGGTGGTGTGGGTGAGATGTTCACCAGAATGCTCACTTTTGATTGGTCATCACAAAGAAACTAAGTTCCTGCTGTCAAAGTTTAGTCAAAAAAACAAGATTTTCATCAGATACGCCAACTCTTATGTGATTATTTTGCCAGTCAGTATTCCTGAGTGAAGAGAAGAAGAAATTGATATAAATAAAATCTCTATATTGGAGATCAGAATTGAATTAAATAATGAACAAATCATTCGAATCTGGTATATGTCCTGATATCTGTAAAATTGCCTGTGTTTCTCCTGTATTATCTCCTATATTTTACTTGGGGGATTATTTATAGATGGTTTGAAAATTGTTTATTTAATAGAAAACAGTTTGTTTATTGAAAAACCTTTACTTACGGAGCTACACAAGGATCAATTTCAGGCCCAGTTTTTTTATTCAAATAAAATGTGTTTCAATATTATTTCTGAAATGAAATATTAAGTTATTCGTAGATGACACAACATTACTTTATTTTTCTATACTAAATAAATTTACAGTAACATGATTGATGACATTACGTTGTCATTTAACTGAGGAGAACCTAATTAAGGATTATTATTATCAAAGTACAAATTTTTGTGCTGTACATTGATAAAAGTCATTTTTGGAATACTTATTCTTTTAAAAGCAGAACACTCTCCAAATTAATAGAAAACATTGACATTGTTTTGTGAATAGAGTTTTTGTAACAGCATAATGAAAGACTGACTCCAAATACTTCAAAAGCACTCAAATACCACTATACTCTATTTTCCAAAGTAGTTATATGCATGTATATGCAGATTCCTGAAGTATTTTATAACAAGTGCCTCATTCATTTTGAAGTAATCAAGTATCAAGAAGGTTCTATTATTACTTGTATTAGTAACATTTAAGAACTTTTTACGCATGTTTGGATTTTTATTTTATCTAAAACTAAGCACTTCATTGTGGGTAATCAAGTCCTCATTCTGATTATGTATACAGAGTATGACAGAACTTTAGTACAGAACAGTACTTAAAGTACCCAAAGTAGGTACTGAGTACTTCATTACAGAAGGCACTGATTTCTAGTAGCAGTATTCCACATAAGGGAATTCATGAGGTAATCCAACTACCTACCTCTTTTATGAAAGAGTCTGAAAGTACAGTACTTAAATTTACTTCACTACTTTACTAAAGAAGGCACTGATTTCCAGTGCTAGTATTCCACACAAGGGAAAGCATGAAGTACATCAAGTGAGTAATTCTTTTGTGAAAGAATTCAAAGCAGCCTACTTTAAGTACTCAATGTAATGAGTAGTTTACCTCAAATACTTTTGGTACCGAAAATGAATCTATATTCATGTTTTTGGGAGCGTTTATGTGGAATAAACTTCCTGATAACGTTGTTCCACATGAATTTAATTTATAGTGAGATTCAATGCCAACGTGAATTGCTACTTTTGCATAGGCACCGCTCTCAGAGCGCCTTAAGGATTTTCCTTCAGTGCTTGTGTTTTTCCTTAAAAAAAATCAAGGGCATCACACAGGTTGTGAAGAAATGAAAATTTACAAATGAAAATATTATTTATAATGAATAACAATACATAATAAATTAATACTCTTCACAAGGTGACAGTAACTGTGGAAGCAAGTTTATAAACTTCGTTTCTGTGCTTCATATACTAGGTGAGGTTTGACAAAGAAATAGAACATATGTAGCCTCGGATAGGCGCCATTCCAGAACCTGATTTATATTATCATATTGCTTTGCAATCCTTTAAATATGACCCTAAATTCATCTAGTAAGCTTCTGTAATCGATAATAACAGCCAAAAATGAGATTATTGACTCAGTGATATGTCGGGGCCATTTTGTACTGTGCATGGGCCGAAATTTCTTGTTCAACTCCAGTTATAGGAACTTCAAGTGTTTGTCAAAAGTCCCAATCTCAGTCCGATGTCGACTATTCCTCGACTGGCAGACGCTTGTAGTAAAGATACGACTACTGCTGCTAAAGTCACAGCTATTTCTAGATAGAGGGCGTAAAATATTCGAGTTTGTCCTTCGACTGTAGCCACGCCCCCTGCGGCAGTGAAGTCCAAGGGGAACATGAAGCTGTCGACTGCAGGTCTTTTTCGCACAAAACCAAAGAGGGCAACTCCTGAAAAAACAAAAAAGCACATTAATCAGAGACTTGTAAAGCAAAAACTGCCTTATAATATAAAGATATGTCCGGATATCACTCAAAGATATGTCTAACTGGAGCATGTTTCAGCAGTTTAACAAATATATTTTTTCATTTGGAAATATCTTGGGCAATAATAAAGTTGGTGAAACTGGACACTTTTTTTGAAAAGTACCTGTAACTTCTAAGATTTCCCTTTCATCGGTATAAACCATAGCATTGTGGAATTATTTTAGACTTGTGTCTTTTTAAACTTTACAGTTCATGAAAAGTTCTTGATAATTTTTACTTTTTTTTGAAACTAGAAGGTAGTTTTTTTCAAATCAATCTTCAGAATTTCAATGGAAATAACTTACCTGAAATATAATAGAAAGCCATAGAGAGGAATGGAAAGTACTTCAACCATTTTGGTTTTGGCTTCGAAGGTATTTCCGTGAGATTGTCACGATAAGCGAACTGTTGAAGCCTAATAGCCGCTAGGTTGCCCATATTTAGTATAAGAAGAAAATGTAAAGGTATTCCAACAGCTGCGAAGAGTACAGCTGCTGTCCTTCCCAAGGGTGTTCTAGGCACTGGAGCCCCAAAACCTAGTGAAAGATTTTATGTAGAAATGTGACATAGTTGAAGCGATGAAAGAATGTGCATACGTCATCAATTTTTGCATGAGATATAAGACCACAAACAAGAAACACCTTATCGTGAGATTTTCATTAAACAGTTTAATGAAAACGCAACACGTGTTTCACTATACAGTAGCTTCTTAAGACGTGTCTATACTAACTAAAATCTATATATTCAAGTTATTTACAATTTCAAGTACCCGAGTTTTACCTATCCAATTAATGACGTAACACGTCAAAGTCGTGATTGAACTCATGTCCTTCTGCTAAAAGGTGGTTTGCAAATACGGTGGTTTTCAAAGGTTGAATTGATCTTTCCATTCAAAAAACCACGGCTATGGTCTTCAATTCTTTGGGAAAAAATTCTTTCCGTTTGGCTTGACGAAATGGAGCTGTAACTAGTTAACAAACTTTCATACACGTAGTCGAGCAGCGTTAAAATTAATCGAATTCCAAACATACTGTCATTGTCCTGCACTGATGAGAGGTAATACCTCGAAACCGGTCTGTAGGTGATGAACTCGACTGATTTCAGCATGAACCTGCTACTGGATGAACGAGAGACATTTGCTGTGAGGTATCTTGCATAAATGTCTGTAGTTTTTTTCTGTCATCACTTACCAGAACCTGCAATACAGGTTCGTTGGGAGAGATGAAATTTTATTTCAAAATATTGACTTTATTCACTGTGAAATATGATTTTTATCAGTTGTGAAAATAATGATTTGTGTGGAATAAAACAATTGAAACTGTAAGAGCTTTTCAATAACAACTTGTAAACGATGTAAACTGTCAATCGGACACAAATTGAAGAAATTGCCAACGCAACGACTCACGGTTATTCAGCTACCTATCTTGCTGTCTCTAATTAAACTTTTGAAAGAAAAGGATGTTATTTAGGGGCATGTTTTTTATCGCGTATTTAGTTATTGACGCATGTGCATTCTTTTCTGCAAAACCAATACTTTAGCACTCCAGAAGTTGCTGTTATCAATTACCTAGTGTGGTGAGTAGAGAAACCGCAAACAAAATGCACCCTGGATAAGTCCAAATATTTCCTCCTCCTCCTTCTCCAAACCCTGCACCTACAGCATCTAGGAATAGAACTTCGTGCTTCTCGAAATATTTGTGTATTGTAACGGGCCACCCATCCTGATGGCCTTCAGTTTGTTTGAGATTCGTGGCTAATTCTACTGAGAGATCTTTCTGGAGTTTGGCTAAGGTTTGGTATTGTTGCAGCTCTCTTGGCCCTAATGGAGACAGAAAGAATAAATATAATTTTCTGTGGCCCCCATACGAACGACAACTCTCAGAAGTTGAGAAACTTGTGCGAGCTAAGGACTAACGAGGTCTTACCTTTCAACGTGTGATTCCTAACACGGTAATTATAATACATCGCTTGATTAATTGATACAGTTCATACTTAATTAAAACGAGTAATCATTTTAGGTATATTTTGAGATCAATAAAAAGTATTTTAATATGGCAAAAATAAAAGAAAGATTCTGTGGCATTTTCAGTAGCATGTGGGCTAATTGAAAGCATAAAATATTCCTTTGGTTGTGAGAAGCCTTTTTGTTGGAAGACCACTTGAGTGCAGCCTACATCCAAAAGCTTTGCCAAAATGGTTATAACTGTAACACATAATGTTAGACCACTTTAAAACTGACCTGGTATCTTTAAAGAATAATGCTGAGTAAAAGAAGTTTGAACATATTGGTCGTTTCAAAAGTTTTGCCCTTTTTTATGAGTCTACTTTGAAATGTAATATATACCTAACTTAATACTTCAGTGAACTTTCGATGAAGACCGTTTTGACTGGTCCTGATTAGCGAAGGTTCTACCGATGAGAAAGTTATCGAAGTTTTCGAAAAAATGGTAGTAGGTTGGCGAGAGACCTGGGAAGTATGGTGGCTGAGGCAAAAGTTCGCCGCTTGATTCGTTTGTTTTTCGGATGGTGATTTGTGAAACGTGCGGATGAGCGTTGTCGTGGAGTAGGATCGGACCTCTTCTGTTGAACAGTGCCGGCTGCTGCTGACGCAATTCTCGGTACATTTCGTCGATTTTCTCACAGTAGTACTCTGCTGTGATTGTTTGGCCCGGTTGCAAAGAGTTAAAGTGAATTACACCAGCCGCTGACCTCCGAACAGTAACCATTTTTTTTGTTGGTTTTCGCCTTTAGAAAGTGCATGGGTGGCTCATCGGTGGCTGAATGTCTCCTGTTGTCGTAGAGGATCCACTTTTCGTCACGAGTGACGATTCGATCCAAAAAAAGATCGATTTGGTTGCGCGAAAGTAAACAAGAACAGACCTCGAAACGTGACAATTTCTGTCATCGTTCAAATCGTGGGGTACCCACTAGCTATTTGGGCTTCACTTTTCGAGCTATTTGGCCTTCCCAATACGTTTTAAACCATAACAAACCGCATGGGGGCCGACGTCCAGTTCTTTAGCCAACCCACACAACATTTGTGGTGGGTCAGTGTCCACCAGGTTCCTCAAATCCTCATGAATATTTGAAACAACCAAATACATATTCCTTTACACTGATGGCATAAATGAAATACCTACATATACACGCACATACGACAAAGACGACAAACATTAGGTTATAAAGAGTGATCCCATTATGGTTCATATTTCATAAGTAGTTTACAAAGATCCTGTAGATACAACAAACGGCTGAGGCAATTTATCATAGAATAATAATAATATTCGATGGCCGAATAGTAAGTTTTTTTCCGAGTGTTCAAAATTGGTGTGGGATTTTCTTGTATTGTTTTTTCCTTGTTGAGTTTATGAGTATACATAGTCTTAGGAAGAGGAAGAATTATACTATATTCATTATAACATCCCCAGTTACATCAAAATCTGCATTTACTTATTTATTCGTCTAAGCGATAGATATAGATGTTAAGATTGGTACCAGTAGTTGGCCAGTTCAATTCATTTCTCAATAGGCACTTATACTATTCCTTGATTCCAATAGACTTAATTAAGGTTAAAGTATAACAAAAGTTTCTAATGATCCAACTTCCACGAAACAATTTCGCAATCAATTACTCCAAGGTAACACAAGCAAGTGCTGAGTTTGACTAACACCATGCCAAATCAAGTCGTATGGAAAAAACAAAACTGAAACCGCATTGCACCAGGTCAGAATAACGCTAATATCAGAACAAATCTGATTTTATTAAGTCGTCACGGCGGATCCTTACAATATTTAATGAAGAAGTAATCGTGGTTTTTCGTAAAGGAAACACGATAGTTTGCCAAGAGTTGGAAATTCAATAATAGGACAGTATAGACGAGGTGAGTTAACATAAATGGGAAAATCAATGACCACATGGAAACAAGTTTTTTCCAAGCGGCACGACACGGCGATTTCCAGACACTGACACATACATTCGGGTAAACACAAGTGCCGATCGATTTGTTGTACCGACGTTACAATAACACAAATCAATGAAGGCTCACACATTTTTGATTCCCACAAGAAATAACAGTTTAACAACACTAACGATGCTCGATAATGAGAACTCAGCCTCAATATAGTGTTTTCAAAATGCATTTGTTGAACTGTAATATAAAAAATATTCATTTCATGTTAGTGCTCTAACGAAAAAATATTTTATATTTCTGTTTAAAATCTGTTTTTCCGTTAATCAGCTGTCGCCCCCATACGAACGACAACTCTCAGGAATTGAGAAACTTGTGCGAGCTAAAGACTAACGAGGTCTTACCTTTTAACGTGTGATTCCTAACACGGTTGCAGAATCATCCCAGCATCCCAGATACATTCTTTCGGGAAAAATATCTGGTCGAGGCGGGAATCGAACCCACGGTCTTCCGATTGTGAGTCGGGCGCGCTACCACCGCGGCCAATTCCACAAATTCAAGTAATACTTTACCGTGAAATTTTCACTGAACAGTTTATAAAACAGCATCACGTGTTTCACTATACTTATATTAGATTCTTCATGCGTGTTCAAATTAACTACATGAAATAAAGAAAATTACCTGAATTTACGTATTAACTAATTACCAATTTCAACCTCAGAAAACAGATTTGATAATTATTGATAAATCAATTTCATTTGGTCATTCAGGTCATTCTAACAGATTGAATTTCAAACTTTTCTCTTCTAAATGTAACACGTCATAGTCATGATTGAATTCATGTCCTTCTGCTAAAAGGTGGTTTGCAAATGTGGAATTGATGTTTCTATTCAAGAAACTACTTCTATGTTTTTTTTTTTTTTGGGAAAGGTTGCTTTTTGATTATTTTTTTCACTCTTTGAGGGTTATTCCCAACAACTAGTATGTCGTTGGGTTATTCCAACCTACTGCTTTGGATGTATCAAATTAAAGAATTATTCTTCAACAGACATTGGATTGAATTTGAATATATATAGCGTAACAAAATGTTTCTCTTTTCAAGTCGATGTTTTGGGCTATGAGAGTTTCATCAATTCCAGATTTCGCATAGAAAACAGTCATCCGCTAAATACCACAAAAAAACTTTGATATCCTGGGACATCGTAGGAATTGTCTTATTTCTATAGATACTTTCACGAGAACTGTTTGGCCGATACATTTTAGCGAGAGCAGAATATAAGAAAAATAAAAAACTAAATTATTTCATAAGAATTTTCAACATCATCATAGATTAATGAATTAAGTACCCCAGGAATACCGAATACCGCGTAGATGTGGTCCGTTCTACATGAAAATGAGCGTGAAAACGTGCTTGACTGACCATAAAAGAAATTGCCACTACGTCCAAACAGATGAATCGACAGTTTGCAGAACAGGCTCTCTTAGAGGGCAGCCATGACCACACAAATTCTTGATAAAATCAGAGGCTATTCAGAGATGCCACAAGGTTTGTTCTGGTTCTCAGTTTGTACTGTTTTGAATCGTCCAAAATCAGTGAGTCAGTTGTGGACTGAAAAGGTTAACGCGACAGTTGGGTGACTGTTTTCTGATTGTTAGGAACAGTCCGGACAGAGAACCAGAACAAGCCTATGGAAATACATAAACATAAGAATAATTTCAATTGTAGAAGAGCTTGAACATCAATAAAACATGGATACCTGCACTTCATAACACAAAGATTCTCTCAATAATTGAAAAAAAATCGGACAATCAGGTACAAGAGCATTCGGCCGTCCGACACCGAGCCCCGAGTATAGGATCTTCCAACAGGGACTTCTTCGGCGATCTTGTTGAAGCTACATTTGTCAAATTAGTTGTTATTGATTGGTTGATAAATTCATGTCCATGGTTCAGTAAACGATCGACCAACACCCGTACATCGACGAAATGCAAGATCTGCCGAAAACATCGCCACTGTCTGTGAGAACCTGCAGGAGAATCCGAGGCAATCGATTTCGCGTCGCTCACAAGAACTCGGCCTTTCGCAGACCACAACTCGCGAACTATACCTCTTCAATTATGATTCCCTAAAGCATATTATCTCACTTTATACATCAATAATAATACTTCCTCGGTTTTTTAAGAATCAATAATGGTGATCTATTCAAATCCACTTAGTCATTCATTAAAATGTTCAAATTTTTAAGGAGGTAGTCACAATTGTAGTTACCTGTGGTACATAAAAATATTAGCGGAAGAAGAAACTTGTAGGTAGTATTCAAATCACTATTGAAGACGCTACTGTGCTAGCGAAACATGTTGTGATATATTTTTAAAATAAAGTTTGTGGGGATTAAATCGTGGGGTGTAGTTTATGAAATTACCATGGATCTTCATCAAGTAACGGCCGAATCAATCAGAAAAAAAAAACAAAATTGTCGAATTCAGGACCAGTACACATGAGATCCAAGAGCGTCCAATGCATCCTGAAAAAGTCACTGCGTGGATTTTGGGCTGGCCAAGCGATCATTGTCAACGACGAGTACTATAGATCGATGTTTACCAAATTTTTTTGGCCTGAATTGGAGGATCTGGACATAAATGACATGTGGTTTCAACAGGACGGCGCTACTTGACACACAGCCTATGCCACATTGAATATTTTTCACGAGTGATTTGAGGGTATGGCCATCTTACGTGGAGGTGATGGGCACCGATATTGTGCGATTTGACCCCGTTTTACTTTTTCTTGTAGGATTTTTTCTTAAACCGCAGGTGTATGCGAAAAAAACACAAATCACAGCGGTCCTCAAAGCCAACATAACCAATACCATCGGTCAAATTCAGTCTGATTCATGCGTCAGAGTCATGGAAAATTAGACGTTTCGGATGAGCTCCATCCAGAGGAACCGTGGCGGACATTTGAACGTTGTTATATTCGAGGATTTATTGAAATTGAAGAAATAGAAAGCGTCTAATGAAAGACGCCACCAGAACCATTTTCAGTTTGCGCATTGCGGCAAGGAAAATTACCTACTTCGACCATTGTCGCATCACCTCTGTTAATGTCTGCCGCAGTAGCAGACGAAACATTAGAGAGGTATAAAAACCTGCACAATCTGGAAGTTACTTTTATCCATGCAGGTACAATTACGGATGATGTTTTTAGATATTGTTGAATCGATTCAATGTACCTGTATTGCAAAACTTTAGTGTTCATGTATACCATAGAATAAAACAACGTTTTTGCATTAAATCATTTGACGATATCATAATATAAACGTAAATAACCCATTTTCAGATATGGAAAATGCCATGATGATAATATATTCATTCCTTGCGGTACTTTACCTAAAGGCAGCACCGTTGAACAATTGAAATCCCGTGGTTAATATTATAATTGGGTACTAATTTTTTATATAAGATGGTTCACGAAATTACATCAACGATATGACACAACAGATGACTATGGAATAGTTTCCGCTTCACCTTGAAAATTTATGATTTATTAGCGTCACGGAATATCTGATAAAATTATTTTATCAAATATTTATGTATCTTTAGCTAGTAGAACTGAAATACAAATGACAGGAAAGCGATATGTGAAAAAACTGTACAATTTTAAATATATTTCAGAACAACTGATTGCTGATATAAACATTCAGTTACAGGGAAATCAACTAACTGTGACAGAAAAGGCAAAAAAATCTCGGTCTCAATATTGATAATAAGTTGAGATTCTCCCATCATGTATCTTTTCTACCTACTTCAGAAATCTTACGCAAAACTCAAAATGTTATATTGTCATAGACATATCATGAGTAGGCCACTGAAAGCTCTTTTATGCAACTCCTTGGTACTATCTCAAGCCAGTTTCTGCGATTGATTTTTGGTATTCGCAAGTTCGAAAGAATCTGTGATACCTTTGGTTGCTACAAAATGGCTGTGAGCATTCGGTGGAAACTTCATGGTCTATTGCTACTGCATAAAGTGATAGTTAATGATACTCCTTCCTATCTCATCGAAAAAATCAGATATAGAACAGAAGTTCATAATCTGAATCTGAGACAAAAAAAAATCATAATTCCACACCACCGTACCAATACCAAACAATTTGGAAAATCACTCTCATACAATTTATTTGAATCATATAACCTTCTTCCTGAAAATTTCAAAACAATATCAGTGAACAGTTTCGAAAACACCTTCAGAAAAAACTTTTCAATGAGCAATGCAACAGTATATTACATGTAATTGCCATGGATATTACATTTTTTTTTCACTTCTTCTCAATTTTCTAGGAATAATCACATAATTATTTCTTGGGAGTTTATAATTTGTAATCTCTAGCCTCAGTTATTTTTTTTGTTGTGTCGCAGGTTCCCGAGGAAGACCACTCTTGACTGATCGGGCTTCTTTTAACCATACTCTTGTTTTTGTAATTAATTTCTTCTCATTTTATTTCCTGTTATACATGTATGGTTAATAAAGGTCATTATTATTATCATTATTTGAGTTATCAATAGGTTGAACAGGAACCTATATCGTAGCATTGATCCATCGATCTCCACATTATGCGAATTAGGCTAAACATTTACTAGATGATTTGTTGCAGTTCTGTTCTGATAAATAATTCGACCGATCCACTTCAGAATTATTCACTACAACGCAAATGAGTTTTGGAATATTATTGCTGTTAATTGAAAGTCTATTAGAAATTGTTTCAATTTGTATCGTTTTTTATGTTAGAAAAAAAAATACTTTAGACACCATTGAATATGAACTTTTATACTGGATTATCAAACATTCTGTAAGTGGAAGTGATGGCAAATACATTTGTTTAGAAGAGGTTATGGATGATGATATGATAATGATCTGATTTCGCAGAAATAACTCAGAGGGTGACTGTGGGATCCATATTAGGACCGTTAATTTCTACATATGTTAATACCACACTTCGATAAAAATTGTGCATGATTTTAAGATTTGCTTTTGAATAAAAAAAAACTTGAAAACATCTAATGAAAATGAGGGGTTTGAAATAAATGTAATGGAAAGTTAGAACATTATTTCAAGCAAACACAGAAAAAAAAATCAACAAATTCAAAAATTCAAATTTCTTATAAAAAACCTAATTTAAAAACGAATGCTTCTCCTGGTGACATTATTCTACTTTTAGGTTAGTTACTAGTGACATTTCAGAAAAAAGCGGTTGGTGTTTGCCGCCGCCTACTATTTCAAATTCGTAATACACCACCAAAAACCAATTTACGATCTAAAGAATGAAGGTAAAAAAACATTTGAATTACTTTAGGAATATGGACTGCATCAGTCGTACCAACCATGGCATTAACCTTGAAAACGTAAAATACAGAGATATGTAACCAAAAAGCAGCTCCGTATATTTTTGAACATTTTTATTGGAAAAATGTTGATTATTGAAGTGAAAAGTGTCAAAGAAGGAGGAATAAAGTGCAAAGGTGACCTAGTGAATGAATGCTTGTGTTTTTAAATAGTTTTTTTTGTAAAAAGAAGGCCGAAAAGTTGCCCTTTTCAGAACTTTGAAGGGCCGTAACTTTGTAAATAAGGGAGAGCGCCGCTTTTTTCTTTCGGATTCGTAATCTACGCATCAAAATACGTAAGTACACGCAAAAATTTTTCAAAATAGCCGGGTGTCCTGAAAACGAAAATTTACCAATATAAAGAATTCGTTAAAATCAAAATACGTCAATAATGATGTGTGGTAGTGCAGGTGGTAAATTGGCACTAGTCTACGATGTTTATAAAGCAGAGCACACGTGGGAAAGTTGGACCGAAAAAGGCCCAGAGAAATGCCGCTACAACCGCACAAAGTTATGTTGGTTTGACTTTCAATGCATTGAAGACTGGTTTGTGAGCCTCATGCTCCCAATTTTGAAAAAACAAGAAGGAGAAAAAGTTCTTCTCGGTGACAACTCAAGTTCTCATATGTATGCAAAAGTTATAGATCTCTGCCATGAAAATGACATATCATTTATTTCTTTGCCCCCAAACGCTACCTGTTACAACCTCTAGATATAGCATTTTCTAGACCTGTTAAAATTGCCTGAAGAAATATTTTAAATGAATAGAAAGAACATATTCGCAATAGTCGCTGCATGACAGTTCCCTAGATGAATTTCCACGACTGTTAAAAAAACTCTTGGATATTTTACAGGAAAATTGTGCCCAAAATCTTACAGCTGACTTCCGTAACTGTGGTATTTTTCCTGCAAATCCGCACGAAGGATTACAAAGACTGTCCTTGTATACTGTTGAAGCCTTACTTGCAGATTGGTGAAATATTTATTGAATAAGACTATCACGTCTACAAGGACCAAGAACAAAAGAAGGAGAGTTAATGTTCCTCCAGGAAAAAGTATCACAGCTTCCGACATCAACCCGCAAGATATTCATAACTTACCAGTGAGCTTGAATCAACCTTCAACTTCATCAGGACAAACTCATAAGCAACCTAATCGTCCTCAAAGGGTTACAAGACTTGACCACGAATCTGATGATAGTACAGGACATGTTTCTGATGCAGAAAGCGATTAAAGACCCTATCCACCTCAACCGAGCGAGCGATCTGATACAGACATGGTAGCCATTGAAATTCCTGACACAAATGTGCAGAAAAACGAAGTTAGTGCTGGTGAATATGTACATATGTACGAAAATCAACTGTGTCCAGGACAAGTAAAAGAAGTGGCTAAGCATACATTTTTTATTTCAGCAGTGGAAAAGTGTGGCGGGAATTGGAAGTGGCCCAGAAAACCAGATGCGATTTGGTATTGCTATGATGACATCAAACGAAAAATTGACAAGCCATGTCAATATCTAAGAGAGAAATCTTCAAAGTTCCTGAATTACCGTAACAAATATTTTTCTCATTAAAATTTAATTTATTTTGTGTTTGATGTTATTAGTTTGGTTTTTATTTGTGTCACTCTTAAGAGATACATTTCTTTTCTATTTATATACACATTCTTCATAGAATATATGTTTTTTGTACAGAACTATGTATATTTTTTTTTCATATGCCCTATATTTATTTAGTGAAAAGATAAAGGTGAAAACATGCCAGTGGTGTTTTTCTATTGAATATACATTGAAAAACGATATGGCACATAGTCACTCCAATAGCTGTGTTGAAAATGTGCCAAAAATATATCAGGTTTGGGACATAACGAAAGTGATTTTTATACTTCCTTGTACTGTAATGCATTCGCAAACTATGGGGCGTTTAATTATCAGTCATAAATTTAATTGAAAACATGAAAAAGTATCTTCATTTCAAGTACCTATCTGATTTTTACCTAAGTTTGTAATGAATAAAATTACTTGTGCTTATTTCCCAGTTTCCACATTTGAAAAAATATTTAGTAACTAAGAGTTATTCAATTCTAATTGATCATTCAGTAAATTACTCGAATTCCTGACTCTAATTGATTTCTAAACATTCTAGAAGATCGAGTTTCAAACTCTTCTAAATGTAACATATCGTATTCAAGATTGAATTCATATCCTTTTGCTAAAAGGTGGTTTGCAAATGTGGAATTGGTCTTTCTATTTACCAAGCAACTTCTATGCTCTACTTCTTTGGGACACCGACACCGAAGTATTGTTTTTAATAAATTTATTCAGACTATTATTCGTTTTGTAAGCTACGTTTACGCATTCTTTCTTCAAAAAACGGGCAATATTATTGGTTTTGTCACAATGTCCTATAACTGACGTTATGTGGAGGAGTTATGTATGATAATGTCCGTGTACGATGGTTTATGGAAAATTGCAAATTCATGTTTATTATTGTTATTTTTCGTAATGGTTAAGTCAAGGCAAATTATTGAATTTGTAAAATCGTTTAGTAAAAATCTCACAAAAAAGTGTTCTTTAAATACGTTAGTTATGGATTTTCATCAATGATCGGCCATTTCCATCATATATAATAATTTAAAAATTAGCAAAATTGTTATTGTCGAAATTCCTTTTCCCCCCCGTATCTTGTAAATAAAGCGCCTTATCAAAACTCATCAAAGGATAAAATATCCTTAGAATAGTCCAAGAAATGATCAATCATAATGATATCCATACCAAGTAAGCGTACTCAACTTAGTTAGCAAAACGCGTCGAGAGACCGTCATTTTTGTTGTGATGTTGGGAAAGTGTTTTCAATAGATTCATTTTACGTCAGAGGTTCTAGTACGAACTATCAAAATTCAGGTACTCAATTAAGTTAAGTACCTCTGTTATTACCTACAGTGGTGTTCAGATATATAAAGGCTAACATTATCAATTAATTTCAGTTTATTGTATTAGTTTGAAAATGCCTTCATAGGAAGAAACTGCCGTAACGTTAGTTACAAATACAAGTGGTAAAAACATAGAAAGTTTTATTTCTCATTTTTCTTGATAAATATTGCCTTTGGGAGTATACAGGGCTTTTCATGATGAGCGTTAATTAGCCGTTTCTGGCAAACTATTCAACGGATCAACCTGAAAATTCCACAGTATGCATAAATCAATATGACCTACACGTCTAAAATATTTTAGACGAAGCAGCGTTGTCGCTTCTACTATAAAGTAGCGGCTTCTTTGGTTTTTCAAATGGAACACCCCGTATATAATATCATATCATGATTCATTATCACTTTGTCAACAAAT
>NW_019292158.1:0-14951 GCF_000500325.1 Leptinotarsa decemlineata | reverse complement strand
ATTTATATCTTCTAAACGGTAATAGATAGGTATAGGGAAATAGTATATGAATTTGTTGACAAAGTGATAATGAATCATAATATTATATTATATACGGGGTGTTCCATTTGAAAAATCAAAGAAGCCGCTACTTTATAGTAGAAGCGACAACGTCGCTCCGTTGATCCGTCAAATAGTTTGTCAGAAACGGCTAATTAACGCTCATCATGAAAAGCCCTGTATTACTTTCAGAGAAGAAAAGATATGTTTTCTGAAACGTAGAGATGTAATGATTATCAATCCTAAACTTTCATGAAATGATTCTGTAGCTATTTTGTATCACCAATTATTGAATTTTTTGATTTTTCAAAAAGTTTTATGAATTTGTATTACTAAACATCAAATATACTAACTTTATAGATCTATCCTCAGAGCATGATCAGTTGAAATTTTATACAACAAATTGAGATAATCATTGATAAGCTCTACCGATGACTCAAGATCTGTTAGATTGAAAGAATAATATATTTGAAGTTCGTTCATGACCACGAAAAACCACGTTCGTTCAAAATATCATACCCTCAGTCCTGAAGAACGCCAAAGCACCAAGTAGTGCCCAAATCACCACGACTATGCTCAGTCCCACTTGAGACAAAATCCATCGGCTGAGGATCCTGCAGCAACACTTTAACTTGAGGGAGCAACTGGTTTCGGAAGGGCTCAACTTGACATCGCAGTCTGTACCGGGCAGGAATCTCAGTCTATAGGGCACGAGGTGAGTCGTTTGGACGGCCGCGTCTGTTTTTTTGTTCTTGAGGTTGTGGTCGAGGGTCATGTGATCAATGTCCACGCAGGTGTCCCCATTGCCTGTTCGCATTTTAGGAGGGATCGAGCCTGGAAAAAGATTTTCTACAATACTGGGAAAAATAGAATTTAGTTTAGTGAAAATCTCACAATGAAGTATTTATTGAATACGTTATAGATTTTCATCAAGTAACTGCCGATTCTATTACATGTCTTATAAAAATATAATTCTATTGATCTAGAGGTTTTTTGATGTGAAACATCTATAGCCGCACGTAAAACCGATTACTGGCATGGCGACGCATGTCGTGGCGACGGGTTGCCATGCGCAAGCGACTGTGCGAATCTCTTTTCACTGGTTCGGCGTTACGCTATTTCTCTTGCCACATTGAGCTTGGATATCTATAGTGTATACAGTTGTGTTTGCTACAATATAAATAACCTGTGTTTTACTGAATGACTGATTCGAAAAAAATAATAATAGATGAAATATGTCTGAGACTGATTATTTAGAAGGTGAAAGTGTGGAGTCTCTTGCGAAGAAAGCAAAATCACACTACGATATACTATCAAGTCATCAATCAGTAAGTTAATTATATTTTTATATTTCATAATTGAAGTGTGCATTTCTCTGTGTATTGAGCTCGCATTTAAATTATTTATTGATTGATTTTCTAATGATGGTGGAATATCAATTATTATTGATTGATATGTCACGACCAATGAGAGAAGGTAGAGATTTGTTCGAGCGATATACTTCATGCAGTCTAGTCAATGAACTTTTTTTTCATATAATCTTGCCAAACAGTACATGGATTCATGAAAATGTGGATACTACCCTTTCTCGGGGGTGAAAAATGTTTCAATATAAATGAGTCCAAGAATGGATAGATTGATTAATTCTAAGCAACTTTAGTTTTATGAAGTTTTTTCCAGAAATTCAATTTTTTTCAGGTCATTCCTGAGTGAAAGTGTGAATTTTTCAAACAAAAAACTCACGACTTCAGGCGATTTTTCGCAAATAACTCAAAAAGTAGTTATTTGATAAGAACAGTGTCAGTAGCTTGAGAAAAAGCAATAAAAAACTCGTCGGTTAATGGAGTATCAGCTATATGAATGAAATAATAGCTTTTCGAAGATTTGTTCTCATTTTTCAAACGCAAAATTGAAAGTTTCAACGTAAAGTAATGAAAAAATTAGTTTTTGAGAGATTTTCACTCTCTAATTACCACCCCAATTAAAACTAACCGATGCCACTTTCCAATTTACTTTATATATTTACTTGTAATATTTTCTTGAAATATGAGCGGTTTGAAGTGCTTAGCTTTGAAAAAAACTTGGGTTTCACGCCAAAAAAGAATTTCTGCAATTCGCTAAAAATTTTTCATTTCTTCGAGATAAATTGAAAACCATTAATAATATAGGTGAATGAATGTCATTACGATGTCATCGATGACATAAGTAGATCAAACTTATTCCGTGACATTAAAAAATCGTAATTCATTATTGAATTGTGTGTATTTTCTATAATGTTATCCAATTTGGTACTGAAGAGCCTTAAAGCAAGTTTCTTACGGCGAAACATCGATGTCTACCAGTGAGGATGACAATGTTCCATGTAAGTGCAATTTGTTACCATTCATTTAAAGTAGAACTCCTGTGAATGATATCTGATTTTATTCCATAACAATGTTTGGAATACAAACTGAGTAGAGAAGAGTATCTTCTGTATAATTCAGTGGTCATATAAAAGTATTTGTTTCTAAAGAATTTTTTTCTTTCGAGTAATTCAATGTTTATATGAAAGTAGCTGTTTCAGGAGGGCTTTCTTCCTTTCTTTCAGTTTGTGTCTGAAAGTTACTTCTTTGCATGATCTACACTAGAGTTAATCCTTTTCAAATTGATTAATTTCTTCCTTTCTTTGGAAGATTCCCACATTTTTTTGTATCCAGATGGAGTAGTAGAAAGCCTAAAACTTTCTTTCCCAAAAATTATTCACTCCTAAAAATATAACCCCTTCAATTCATTAATAATACTTGTAATGCACTGTTTGGAACCTTTGGTGTAGTAATGACTATTACTGGAGTTTTTTACCAACACCAAACCGTTATTTTAATACCTCGACACGTGTTTCGATCACCAAGTAATCATCTTCAAAAGGAAGATCAGTTTTTTTTAAGCACTTGAAACCGGTCAAACTTATAGAACACATTACAAGCATATGAAAAAAAAAATTCCTAGCACTTCAAAAAAAATGTCATACGTTTTGTCAGAAAAATGCTTTGTTTATGGGTTACTTCACGTTGAAACTTCAAATTTTGGCGTTTGAAGAATAAAAACCAACCTTCAACAAGCTACTACTTACTTACTTAAAAAAATCCTGTTTTAAATCTGTTTTTTTGTTAACCAGCTGTCGCACCCCTATGAACGACAACCATCAGAAGTCAAAACTTGTGCGAGCCAAAGATTAACGAGATCTTACCTTTTAACGTGTGATTCCTAACACGGGTTGGACGGTAGCAAGTGAAGATCGATCGTTCAGACTAGGGCTTGAACCACCGACCAACACGGCAGTCAATTCGAGTGAGTGAACAAAGCACCCGCGTCGAACCGCCTGGTCACCGACAGACCTTATTTTGATTGAAAAAGTTATACTGTAACACAGTTATAAATCGATAAATTATTGTTTTTCATTGTATGTAAAACAGACAACACTGCGTCAAAAAACTGCATTGGGTCATTTGATGCGTCCGACTCTTCCATCTGTTCCATTTGAAACACCATAAAACTAGCTAAAACTCTTTATTATACTAACAGAATAAACAAAGCAAGCAATAAGTTAAGAGAAACATGGAAGATAATTAGTGATATCAGAGGAAAGGGTAGAAAGCAAAAATTGGACACTCCATTATCATCCACCGATTTCAATCACTATTTTTGCACGATAGGAGAAAAATTCACTGAAAATATTCACATTCCGTATGATCCACTTGATAATTTAATTGATATTGATATAGCAGATAATTTTATTCTATATGACACAAACGTCTCAGAATTGAAAGGAGTCTTTAGGGAGATAAAAAATAAACACACTTCAGGAATTGACGACATCTCCTTGAATATTTTCGAAAATCTACCAGACAATGCTTTATCAGTACTAGTTGACATAATAAATATCTCATATAAAGAAGGAGTTTTTCCAAATTTTCTCAAAACGTCTATTGTTATTCCTCTCTTATNGAAAACTTTCCAAATAAACTCTTATTGGCTATATTCGTGCAAGTGATGTATTGTGCTATGTAAATACTAATTGTTTTTGTTATTTTTTTGTTCTTTGTACATATGTCCAATAACTACCTGTAATTTTATTCAACAACTACCTGCCAATGTATATTATTTTATAGTGTATAGTTTTCGAGAACATTACTCGAACAATTATAACTTGACAAGTAGGGATAGCTACTATGTGTGAATTTGTTTCTCGAATTATTTTAACAAAGCTTTGTTAATAAAATGTTAATCTTCAGACAATAAAGCATATTTTGACTTTGACTTTAAAAAGGAAAGCTGTCACTTCAGGGAAGTTAAAGGGAGAATTTTATCGTCTCGTACATTCACCTTACAATTAACTACTACAACCGATTCACGTGAAAAAGTTATTGATTAATTTAAACCAGTCAGGTCATTTGTGCTATTTGTGCATTGTCAGTTTATTAACAGATCACGTTATTACATTCAATTTTTGTTCGGTATGTACAAAATAATGATCCATAGTAATAGCTTATGAAAAAAATAGATAACCAACCTACCGGGAACATTCATGGTCATAGCGAATAATTCAAAACGTTCATCGTCCATCCGGATGTCATTGATGCCATTATCAGGAGCTATTTTATTTCTGACACGACGACTTCGTACAAACGAAACTTTCATCGGGTCCGGCAGTTGTAAAAAATATGAGAGCATAGATCAAGAATCCAATAGCAAGCACTTGAACCCGATATTGACTCATCGCGATCGATATATTCATGAGGTACTATCGTTGCAAATGATCAAACTACTTATTATTTTCGTCCACAAATTGTGTCGTTGTACGAGGTTAGAATGAAAAATTAATGATGTTCTGATGTCATGTAGTATAGTGTAGTGGGTGGTTTTCTCCTGATTTTAATCGAGAGATTTACAATTTGATAATTTTCTCTTTATAGTATCACAAATCCAAGACGGATATTTTCTTAGTTTTGGTATTGTTTATTCACCGATATTCTGGTCGATGATAACCCAAAATTGTAAAAACGATATTAGAAAATGACACTGAACTGAAAAATAGAACGAATCGAGCTTTGGAGCTATCTTGGAGCTACTAGATTGAGTATCATAGAAAGGGATTAGGCTACTGGGGGTAACTTAGACCAATTTGAATACTAACTTTATCAATTATAGTTTTCTGAATACCCAGAGCATCTATATGTATCATGTATGTATCATGATGATTTTGATGACTATATTTGATACTTTCCAATTCTAAAAGGTTAGTGTACACAAATTGTTTATTGTTATAGTTACCAATTTGATAGTTCGTAAATTAGGTTACCAAACTTTCAACATTAATTATTGTTTAATCAAACCCTTTTTTAACATATCCCAAACCATGCTTTCGATGGTTCAATTCGTAAGTTTAATATTTTTTATTTGTTTATATTTTACATGTATTTTATTTGAACGGGGTAAAAAAGCCACAAAAAATTGAAGAATGACCTTTTTGACTTTGCGCTCAAACCATTATATGTACTTATTACATTAATGAAGTTCAAAACTAATTTATTATCAATATTCAATACTAGCACACCAACCCGGCGCACGGGTGTTATGCTGATACTAAATATGAATTCACCCACCGGAAAGGGCATGGAGAAACAGTGATGACAAGTAACTTTATTTTAGGAACGCTCTTTTTCCCCCGCCGCTGGCGTCCCAGTAGGAATATTTGAAAATCCTTTCTTATTGCACATCTACAACATAAAACGAACCTACATACAANTTAAAATATTCCCGTAGACACCCCACCACCCCCAGCTAGTATAAATACGATTCCATACTGCCAAGGCAAAGGTAGAGAAAACTCAAGAATTTAATAATTTGGAATGAAAATGGCAATTCTGTATTTTTTTTCACGACTGTAATTGGATTCAAGTTGATGTTTTCAATAAATATTCCGTTTTGGTTTTTTTAATTGATTTCGACAAAAACTCAATAAAATTGAAAAGTACTCAGGTTAAAATATTCCCGTAGACACCCCACCACCCCCAGCTAGTATAAATACGATTCCATACTGCCAAGGCAAAGGTAGTCATCTTCGTAGTCAACCATAAGCGACTGAAGAAGTCTGCCGCATCAGCAGTCGAAACGATTGATATTTCTTTTCAACCACAGCCTACCAGCCCGGAGGACATGTTCGTATATTAAACCAGTAACTGCTATCATTACAAAGTAGATTATTTTAAAGCAGTTAAACTGGGATTATGTTGAACCTATCCTACAGTGCACGCGATTAAAAGTAACCTCGTTCTGAAACATCAATTTCGAATCATTGATTTTGTTCTGAACGTACTCTCGATAATGGGGAAAATCATTAAAATCAATATCAATTCTTAATGAAACTACGGTTGCGTGTCTCATTAGACACGGTTGGAAATGATAAACTACGGTTATAAGAAATCAGTGATTGCGACACGATTTGTAATAGATGATCCTCGAAGAAAAACTCGAGTCTTGGAAATTCATCATGTTTTATAATGAAGTTGTCGTTGACTATTCAGAATTTACTGGGTATGAGATGTTCGAAGTTGAATATAAACTCAAACAAGTTTTTTCCGACACTGCTTATCGTTATAATATCAAAAATATCACAGGAATAAATACAAGGGAATATTTATTCCTATATGAAATATTTGACATGCGAGTCGTTATGGGGAGGGGGTGGCTGACATGGAGTTGATTTTTTTATAGAAATATGACAACATATGTAAGGTATGAATCGATGGCCATTAATGCGGAGGACTGCTTTCATGTTGTAACTGCTGTCGTGTTGAAACATCTAATGACCTCCATCATCATTGTTTTAGAACGAAAGAAAACAAATGATCTCTATGGTTAACGCCAACTTGGTTGGAGAAACGCGCTTTGAAAATAGTATATTGCAGTTCTGGTGTTTTGAAGGAGTGCTTGTTTTGGGTTCGACCTAAACAATCTGAACCAGAAAATTTTAGCTGTTACGTTAAGCTACACGTCTGTTGAAATGAACAAATTGAAAATCACCTTTATGAATTTGTCATTATGATGCACTGCTTTATAATGATGCAAGATATCCTTTCAGGTCATAAACTGAATAAACTTCTGACCCCTAGTACTGTCTTTATAATTTTTCCCAGCTTTCGTGCAGTTGGTATGCCATTTTTACATGTTCAGTGATATATTCTTCTGGAAACGAAGCATTTTCCTTGCAGTTATAGGAACTACATGGCATTTGTTTTGATGTGATTCTACTACTACTTTTTATTATATAGTTTCACTCCATTAATACTTAATAAAATAACAGTTATATACATTTCCATTTCCGGAACTGTAAATGATGATACTCGATAAGTGAGTTGACACTTGTTTTGAGATATCGTGAATGAAAAATAATTCAACATTTAAAATATACATAAAACATGGACATACTCGAGAAGAGAATTCACTCTTATTTTGAGTGTGCCATAGCGCAAGACAACATCAATATAAAAAACAATAATGTCAAATATACAACAAATGTGAAAAACGGTTATACAATATTCAAACTCAAAATTATCAAAAATTTACTATAATAAAGATGATGACACTATCATTTATTGTCTTCAATGTCTACTAGTCTATTACAATGATTTTTGGAGAATCAATCAATTTAGTGTAATACTTGTGATTCATTGTTTGGAACCTTTGGTGTAGTAATGAACATTACTGGAATTTTTCCCAACACCAAACCGTTATTTCAACACCTCGACACGTGTTTCGATCTCCAAGTGATTATCGATTAATCTTCCTCTTCAAGATGATCACTTGGTGATCGTCCTCTTGAAGACGAAGATTAATCTTTCTCTTGAAGATTAATCTTTCTCTTTGGTGTTGGATAAAAACACTCCTGTAATATTAATCAAGAATAATGATAAAAATTTCTATATTTCTTGAACGAACTTCCGACCGTTAGTCTAGGAATATTAGTACAATGAGAGTTAGTATCTCGGAATGCTGCTGCGACATTTGAATAAAACTGCCCGGTTCAATCATTATTTGAGAATGGAGTGCTGCGAATCTATTTGGCAATTTATAATGCTCCAAAATCTGAGGACTCCATGGATCGTCTTCGCTATGCACAGTTCATAAAGATAATGAAACTGAATAAACCTATGCAGTTATCAAATCTTCTCCAAGGAGTGCAGCAGCGCAACAACATTTTTAACCGTGGTTATTATCAAGTTCAGACTTAGTTAGGGCATGATTTAGAACCCCACAATTGGAGTTGGATAATGCGTGATTAATTCCTGAAACCTGTTATAACAATGACTGCACCAGCTCCGGAGGAATTGCTTAACACAATATTATGCAACTTCAAGAATGGTTGTGCGCGATGTGGACAAGCTTGTCCTAATGATTCATCTCAGAGTGATATTAATGAAGACTGTACTTTTGACCCCGAAATCCTGGAAGAACTTGAGACAGAGGAATTTAAAATTTTACAGCGACTGGAAGACTATGAAGAAGAAGAAGGAGAATAAGAAGAAGAAAATTGAAATAAAAACTTCGGCTTCGGCAGTATCGTTGAATTCGTTATCTTCAATTGCAACCTTTTTGCCATTTTCATAAATATCTCTTTTGCAATGTTTGCAAAAAGACGAACATGGAAGTCTAGCCTTTCGGCATCCAGTTTTTAATGCAATTGCAGTGGACTAATTTCAACAGATTATCAGGAGCTAATTTTACTAAAATCATCTAAAGGAACAATTCTTTCAGGCCAGTCTCAACTCCTGTCTCGCTAATTTTCCTGTTTTTTGATCTGCATAAAACATAGTTTCCAGCCTTTATCCAGCCCCAATCTTCCGGATTCAGTTCATTACCGAGCTCATTGCGAAGAGTATATAATGATATCACCACCATAATGGTCTTCTAAATGTTTTAATAAAGTCTGCTACGTAGGTTTGTAACTCATGGATTCCATTTATTGATTGACAGTAAATTAGAATTGGCGGTTCGTATTGGATAATTTTTACTAACCGAGTTTTAAGATTGGCTGAAGAGTCGTAAAATTAAATTTGAAGTCATGTTACGGTGACGAATATAATGTGGGGATGAGTATCACCGTTGTTGTTATCTGTTTAAAATGTGGCGTTCTTGGACAAGTACTAATAGTAATAACGAGTGTGATAACAACGCAGACTTTTTCCTGTGTAGTGATTCCAATAGCGATGGTGAACAATGCGAAAAAGAGATACCAGTGAATAAGATCCGGATGCATTTGAATATTGAAACACAGAGAGTATGTTTCAATGTATAAAATAATCTACATTTCGAGTTTGGTTTCGAGAGATACAAACTATTACAAGCAACATCAGATTTGACCAAAATTCCTTTCTCAACTGTACGAAAAGTAGTCAAAAACAAACCTTTTGAACGCAAGACGCGATGTGATACGGGATTACCCAAACCTTTAGATGTTCATCTAATAAAATCATTGAAAAAAACAATATACGACTGTTACAAAATCAATGAAATTCCTACAACTGAAATCATAAGGAAGAAATTGAATACAAAATTCTTCAGAATTGGATAAAGAAACTAGGAATTAGATTTAAAATAATAAACAAACGTCAAGCAGTTACGGAAAGCAGAAGAATAGTGGAATTGCATAACAAATACTTAGAACAAATAATTAAATATAGACAAAAACAACGGCAAATTTTCTATTCGGACGACACCCACGACACAGTTACGAAAGGGTGGACTGAGTTTCGATAATGTGTACGCCTAACATGTCTGCAAACAATAGACTCATTGTGCATTGCGGAGGAAGTAGAGGATGGGTTCCAAATTCTTTGAAATCATGTGGAAAAAAACTTGAGGACTGCAATGTTGACTATCATGAGAACATGGAAGCTAATATTTTTGAGGAATGGTTTGAAAACATATTGATCCCAAATTTGGATGCGAATACTTTAATAGTTCTTAACAACGTTTCCTATCATTCGCGACAGCTCATCAAAGTACCGAATAATAATTCAAGGAAAGATGAAATACAACTAATTGAAGTTTTACAAATAAAAGTATTTGAAAAAGTATATTCCCTTCAGAGTATTGCTGAAAAGTATGGGCTCACTATACTGAGACTTCCCCCTATTTTTGTGTTTTCAATCCCATCGAGTTTATTTGGGCAAATTGAAACAAAGCATCAGGCGTAAAAATAATTTTCCAAAATTTTGATAAGAATGTAATAGAGCTAGTTACAGAACAAGTATCTAATATTACCGGAGAAGACTAGCAGAAAAGATTGAAAAAAATAATTTCAGTTGAAAAAGACTATATGGAGATTGGACACTTCTATATTAATGGTGGAAATAAATTCATTATTGATTTAAATGACGACATTGATAGTGAAACAGAGAATATGGAAGAGGAATAATCAGAAGCTTTTGAAGAATATTAGTGAAGTGTTTTTGAAGCTATCGATTGTAATATATGTGAATAAGAAGTTATGTTAGTATATATATATATATAATCNGTGATTGAAACACGTGTCGAGGTGTTGAAATAACGGTTTGGTGTTGGAATAAAACTCATGTTGGGCTTATCTTCAACTTGAATAAACTTCTCAACCCTAGTGCTGTTTTTATGATTTTTGTTCTGTTCTGGCACATTGACATTAGGAATTTGTTCAATTTTTTAACCTAAGATATGGAAATATAGCGTTCAGTGACACACTCTTTTGGGAACGAAGTATTTTCTCACATTTATGGAAACTGTTTTGAGGATCTGAATCTACCACTTTTTCTAGGTGATGCTTTCAACAAAAAATTCTACCACCAATCTCAATTTCGAGCCAAAAAAATGAAATATACTCACTTGACTAAAACACAAATCTCACTGAAGTTACCACCAGTCTATCACAACGATATTTTCGTGGATCCGTTCGGTTCGATCATAGTCACAAAAGAACCATCCCGTACCATTGAAGGAAGGCTATCTTAACGGAATATTCATAAGCACATTATCACTGGCGAACTCAATCAATGACTGGATTAAAAATATTCGCATAGGCTGTTCACGTAACCACTACTTTGGCATAGGTTGAAGTCGACAGAATCGCTTCATGATCCACTCGGCGAATCATTATGAATCACAATAATAAAAACTGTACCTGATGTACCTGTTTTTGAATTGTGTGCTCAACGAGCGTAACCGAGGTGTTGGGGGCAAGTGGAGCATCTGCTGTTTGAAAGAAAGAATGTGGAATGTTTCTCAAACATGTAAATGGAAACTAATATTATGTTTTCGAACGATATGAAGAAATACTACCGTACATTCGTCAATGATACGTCTGCAAGTCATAAAATTCGCTTCCTTAGGTAGCTGTCAAAATTAGTATACTTCCTTAAGCAGCAGAGTAAAAGATCATTTTCAAATCGCTGTTCCATATAGGCGTAATATAATAACAATTCTCAAGAGACTTGTAATAGTTGTAATAGGGTGGGTAAAAAAGTATGTAATCCTCGCTTTAGACACCAAAACTTGTTTATACTTTTCAATTTAGATTGAAATTTTCAATTATTTTTTACAGAAGCACTTTTTAATGTATCACATACCTGAACAGCTTACCTGATTGAATCTGGCTTACCTGTGATATTTTCAATTTTTGCTGGAAAAGGATGACGTCATAATTCGATCTAATAGTGCCTTAATAAAGTACTTTACTAGCTGAACAATATAAATTATTGATGAAGCCCTTGTGTCTTAATCTGTGTTACCGGAGCGAAATTCCTTGATGTCTCCAAGGCGTTCGACAGAGTTTGACACGACGGACTTCTAGCCAAAATGAGCAATTTTGGCTACCCGAAACAAATGGTAAAATTAATTCTAACAGACCGACGATGTCGAAATAGTATTATTCTGCGTTACTAACTTAATTCCATTGAACTCTTTTGGTCACAATTAAAGGTTTTCATCACAAAAATAAACACATTTTTATAAAACATGTCGAAATACACTTCAAGGGGTTCTTAATGAATGTCGATTTCGAAAAATGGCGAAAATGTATTGGACATGTTATAAAAGAAGTGGGCAAAATATTGAAATCAAACCATTTGGATGTTTTAATAATAATTTTTGAATTTATTACCCACATACACGCCACTGCAGGTGATGAAACAACTCGAACGGCCATTGAATCTTTTGCTCTTGATACAGCAATAGGGTGGACCTGGTAAGGTATTATGAACCGGCCTATAGCAGCTACGGCAAATCATAACGAAATCATAAATTTTGTTTGGGCACTCTATTAGCGTTTTGTTATTATAATTAGCATTTATTACTTTTCACTATTAGGAAACAGATAATATTTAGTCTCATATCACTAATATGAATCACTAGCACGAATTCTATGTGTTTATTCAATATGCCAAAACGTCGTTGAAGTGGTATTGAAATTCTGTCAAATATTTGCGACTATTTTACTAGAGGAAAGAACGATGATAGTAGGTCGTTACTGCAAATTCACCAGCGAGTATGTAGGTACAAAGCTACTGAAAGGGTGGACTGGGATCGAAAAAAAACCAGAAAAGAATTCGATGTGTCTTTTCACTTCCGGGGATGAATATGTCAAAGTTATTTTCCGGGTTTGTTAGCCGTGCCTGACGTTTCGTTTATGACTACGGCAACGAGCTGACTACTTTAGTTGTTTCAGTAGATAGGTACAGTATTCCCTGGCTCAGTTTCTAGTGGTTGAATTAAATGATCTGATACGTGTGCAATTAGGTGCAGGTAGTCAGACTTCATTAATGTTAATTCCCTTTTCTTTTCTGTTGAAATTATTTCGGAATTTCTATAGTCTTCCTATATAGTCTTAGTAGCCATTGGGGATTTTTCCAGAACATACCGGAATGTTGGGCAGTGTTTGGGAATAGTCTGGAACGTTCAGTAACCGGAACATCCAGGAACATCGCAGGCCATTGCGAAATATGGACTATTCGAAGTCGTTTTTCTATAGCTGGGTAGAAGTATATAAAATAAGACCGTCGACTCCTTATTATTTGAAATTAATTTTTTTATTCTAACTATAATATCAACTCCCTGAGGAAGGCGGGTACTTCATCTAGTANTCACTTTATTTCAATACTGTAGCAGGGGCAGTATTTGCCCTTATTCTTCAAAATGGAAAGATGTGATTCATTTTTTGAATTAGTACTATGCGTCGCCACACGGAATTTTGAAAATCAGGTGAGAAATTAGGCAGTAGATAACTAGCTGTTTTGAGGAAATATTTCTAAAAAATCTATAATATATTAAACAGCACCTATATAAAATTCAACTTCTTCAAGAACTCAATGAAGATGACAGTGTACCGGTCTTATCAATTTCAAGCATTCCTCACCTATTCTGTGATATATTGAGCGACACTAGACTTCTCTGGTCCAATTAATCATATATCCGGAATATGTTTTTGTAGCTTGTTAGTTATATTAGTTAGTAAAATTTTCTTATTCAAGTGAAGTTACAAAAAATATCTCATCGCTAGTCAGTCAGAAAGTCATTGATTTCATAGATTTTATACTTCTGTAGAATTTTAAGTATGAACAATTGAAATGTTTTCTCTCCCTCTTTCCTATCTCCTTCTTTTCTTTTCTTTTCTTCTTTTTTCTCTAGTTCAGTTTTCTCTTCTTTAGGGCTAGAACTGAGATCAACAGTACTCTTCCAGTACGTGTTGTTTCTAGCTTCATTTGTAGTTTTATAGATATTGATGATTATTGTACTCATATGGTGAAACAAAACTAAAAATGAATAATGAAATAAATAAATAAATTATATTATGCCCACTTTGACCGACACACTTTTTGTCTTAATCCTCACAGCGTATTTCGCAAGTCTTTTCGGTCGTCTTGTCTTTTGGGTTACCCAACACTTACTGAAGTGTTCGAACAGTTTTGAAAGCCACTTTCATGTTCAATTTTTCAAAAATTCGGATCAATCTGTTGGTATACGCTGATTCATATTGTTACGATTTTCCCCGTGGGTTGACCAATGATTGACTACACTGAATAATTAAATTTAACTTTATTTCACTTTAAATACAACAAACACTTAAACTAAAACTTCAACTTTCATTCGAATGTACATCGCCTTACTAGATCGCTTCGCGATCTTGACTGTGTCGATATGCTCGTGGCTAGCGTTTATATATCGTAATCGAATGCGCTAGAAAATTCCGCTGGAATTCCGTCGAAATCAGTAACATTATTCACGATACATCTAGAGCGGCAGCAAACATCGTACATTCGCGTGCTCTTAGCTTGGTTTATGACTACAAGTGGCGGCTGGCGTTATTTTCTGTAGGGCATGATTTGAAACATATAAAATAACTACATATTTTCAGTGATCGTCTTTCTGAAAAGGCAAGTATTTGAGTACAGCTTATCAAAACTAGGAAGAGACTTGAGAATTCCATCTCTCTCTCTCTCTCTCTCATTCTCGCACAGTCAACTAACGAACGCGCATCTTAGGAGAGGTCCTAAGCCGAGACTTTGAAGTCGTTTCCTAGATTTGACAAGCTGTAAACACAATTTTCGTTACCTACTACATAACTTATCCACTATATATTCACAATACCTATCACTTTCAGCTTTTCCTTTGATAACTTTTTTCTCGATATCATATCTTTCTTTGCTAGTGGGGAAAGAGAGCAGTCTACGAACAAGAAAACTTAGTCTCACCATTTTTGTTGTAGACGAATCAGATTCTTATAACTACAAGTTCTGTAACAATCAGAGTACCCGGCTTCGGCAGTATCGTTGAATTCGTTATCTTCAATTGCAACCTTTTTGCCATTTTCATAAATATCTCTTTTGCAATGTTTGCAAAAAGACGAA
>NW_019292157.1:0-58667 GCF_000500325.1 Leptinotarsa decemlineata | reverse complement strand
CTACGTACGTTCGAAGATAGAATATGCATGTATCGTCTGAAGTCCATTCTATTAGATTCATAATATAGCGATTGAAAGAGTTCAAAGAAAGTTTTGTAAATTTCTAATTTTCAGAAAAGATGGTTCTTACCCTAAGAGGTATCAGTAATGATGTCATATATTAACATTTGGAACTTTTAAGTTTAGAGCAACGTAGAAAATGTGCGTCGATCATATTTTTATTCAAGTTAGTGAATGAGAGAGTTGACTGTCCTAAAATTCTTAAACAAATTAACTTCAATGTACCACGCTCGATCTGAATCCATTTTTAGACCTCTCAGAGCAAGAACTAACATTATGTTCAACTCTCCAATATATGTTATGTGCACAAATTTCAATGGCATTCGTGCCCATGGTATTTATTCTTCTCTAACTTTCATAACATTATTAGAATTGCTAACGTGTACTTGAAGTAGGTGATTAGAATTAGTTTTTTATTTGTTCATTTTATTTTTCGTTTATGGTTAAATATTGTGAATAAAATTTTATATTGTCCTGTAAATGGGTAACTGTTGGACAATAAAGCTATTATCATTATTATTTTTAAAGTCAATGTTCTATTTGATAAAAACTTCGTTCATATACATATACATGCATTCATATACATTTTCTTGTAACAAATACGATTTTTTCTCAGTAAAACTTGTAGATGGACATCGTGGACATGATATTCTCGTCCGATTATAGATAATAGTATATTTTCAGAAAGAGCAGTGTTACCATGAGTTATTGGAGTGAATGAAGGCAATTACATGCTAGTAGAATACTATACTTTCTACATGACTTCATTGAAAAATCTATAACTGATGTGAATTTGACAAAAATTATCGAAATTTTACTGAAACTGACAAACTTCACAAATTTCAGATCAAATGGTAATGAAAAAAAAACAATATCGAATCCTTTGTTCAATAATCAATTGAATCCAAAAATGAGATCTTTTGATACGTTGAGAAGCTGTTTGGCTTCCTACTAATTCATCTTCATACAAACTAAGTTCCTATAGCTGAGATTAAAATCAAACAACAGTATGAATTTATTACGTACTGTCACTGTGACATGAGTAAATTTGTCTAATCCGGTGGCATGGAGTTGTATTATTGCGCAAAAACTGAGCTTGTTTCCGTCTTCAAAAGTTCAATATGAAACTACGAGAATGGAGAATAGACTGAATAAAAAAATGTTTTTCGTGAAATTCAATGTTCATTTGGAAGTACTTGTTTCAAAAACACTTTTTCTGTTATATCATTCAATGTTCATGTGATAGTNCAAAAATGATTTCTGGATTCCATCCAGAAGAGAGCTATCATCCGCCTTATTGGAGACATGAACATCACTTGCAACCTTGATGGTCTGTAACATCAAAGAAAGGTCTCTTTTTTATAGATACTTTCACGGCAGGTGTTTGTGTGACTTGGCACATTTGATTCCACCAAGAGCGGTACATATTGTATACCATTGTATACTCAAATATGTCAAATTTAAATAATCAAATTCCAGTTATGGCTAGAGAAGTGTTTTCTCAATCCAATAATTCTTTCTCCTTAAACAACAATAATGAGCATATTGAATTTATTTGATATTTCTCAATTCAATATATTCCCAATAACATCTTCGATGTGGAATATGAAATCAGACATAAACTATATATAAGGATTCCAAATTACAAATCATGAAATTATAAAACAACAACAAAAATTAATTGACGCTCCGGGGCGACTTCATTGATTCCAGTGGTGCATTTGCTCTTTCATCTGAAGATCTTGATCCACCAATGTTCTCTCTCTCATCAAACAAAATGTAGGGTGTCTTCAGAGGCTCCAATAAGTGCAATACATCGCCAAAACACTTAGTGACACGACTATCGTCAAACTTAAACCAGTCCGCTTCGTCTATGACCTAGGAGTAAGAGTTTGGTGCTTCCGTCAGTGAGGATTTTTTCACCAAAAGATTTGCAAACACAATACAAGATATTTGTTTGAAGGTGATTGACAATGTTTCATGATGAATTTCACTAGTTCGGACTTCCATTGTCTACTATATAAAATGATTTGAAATCCCTGAAACAAGTAAAAAAGAATAATTAAAAAAGAATAGTTGAAAATAACAATTATATTAAGCAACAATAAACCTGAAATGAAATGATAGTGAAATAACCTACAAGTAAAAATATAATAATTGAATAAATAAAAATTAAAGGAATGAAAAAAGAAAATAATAAAAAAAAAAAAAAAAAGTGTAGAGATTCCAAGTCACGTTAGTTCACGACGTTTCGATTGTTGGTATCTACAATCGTCTTCGGGTGATGACTGGACTGATTCCTCCGAGAGATGACTATTTTATAGGTCGTTGAAATACTTTCACTTTCTCTACTTTCCATTTTCCGCTTCACTGATTCCGTGAGAGATGACCGTTTTGGCGGGAGTTGGTCATTTTTCGTTTGATGATGGGTTTCCATATGTTTCGTATATCTACGCTGGCCTGGCTGAATACGTTGTTGGACAACATGTATGCGGCTTCCTTAAATTTTCTCCTGAACCAATGTTCCTCTCTGTGCAAGATCTCAGCTTGGGACCACTCGATGTTGTGTTGATGGGTCCAAACATGGTCTGCTATTCCTGATTTGCTGGTTTCTCCTCGCTGTGTGTGCTTCTTGTGCTCGGCAATGCGAACATTCAATGGCCTCTTAGTTTCACCAATATAGGATTTTCCGCACTCACAGGGTATCCGGTAAATGCAATTCTTGGAATCGCAGTCCGCGTTTGGGGGCCTGGTTTTCGTGAGGCTGCTACGGATAGTGTTACCGGATCTGAAACAGGTTCTAATGTTGTACTTGGAACCAATTCTTCTTATCCTCTCCGATAATCCTCTGATGTAGGGAAGTGCAAGCACTGGTTGTGACGGCTTCTCTTCCTTGCGAGGCTCCTGCTGTCTTTTAGCCAAAGTCTTTTCTACCATCGCTTTGGAGTATCCATTCCGCTGAAGATCATTTTTGATGATGTCTAGTTCCTTCTCGAGACCTTCCTTTGTATTACAGAGCCCAAAAGCACGGTCTAATAGAGTCTTGATGATTCCTCTTTTTGTCGATTGATGGTGGTTGGATTCGTGGTTCAGATACTGTCCCGTATGAGTGGGTTTTCGGTATACAGATGTTTCCCACTTAGTGTCGGTCCTCTTCACCAAAACGTCTAAGAATGGCAATTCGTTGTGGATTTCCTTCTCCATTGTGAAATTGATGGAAGGTCTCACGCTGTTGATGTGTTTCAGGAAGGCGTCTAGTTCAGTATTCCCATGGTTCCATATTATGGAGATATTTTTTAACTTCTCCAGTAATCGAGAGATAATATTTGTCAAATGTGATTTAGTAGACGACTGTGCTATTCTCTTGAAAGAGTTATATATACAGTGAGTCTAAAATTGTTCCATACAAACGGAAAATATTTTTATTATAGATTTGACCTAGGTAACATGCAATAATCTGGAATAATTTTTTTCCATACAGGGAGAATCAAAAAAGAGCAGCAGAGGCAAAAGTAAACTACCCTTGAATTTCCAAACACGGAAAAATTTCAATTCGGTAAGGCTGATTTTGAGGCCAATATCTCGATTTCATCTTCAGTTAGATAAGAAGGATTAATTGAAATCAATTATTCACGTCAATCCAAAGTAGAACATGGATTATTTTAATTTTTAACCAATAAAAAACTAAATTTGAACAACTCTTTCGAATACAATTTTCTGTATTCGAAGTACATACAATTACACTTGCTCCGATTGCTAATTTTTGATCCCCTTATATGATGAAAAGTTGTTTGCCAAATTTGATGTGTGTAATCGAGAGAACAATTAGAGACATCAATTCACGAAAGGTCAAAAAAAGGTTTTTCGAAACTAAGAACTTCATATTCGGGAAAATGATATCAATCTCTTTGAAGATAAAATTTTCTGGAAAATTGGTGATAAAAAAAAGTTTTTATTTGTAGGGAAAACTTTCAAAAACTTTTTAAATATATATTGTTCAAAAAACTCAATATTTTCAGAGCTTAGAAGAGTATCTTGTTACACATCATCCTATCTCATCGCCGAATAATACGAAAGTACATGAGTAATAAATGCAAAATCGATGATAATTCGTCAGTTTTCGACTTATGTGTCAGACAAGTAATGAGTGATTGTTGTGCTGGTATCTTGTTGGCAACACTGTTTTTGACATATCACGCATGAATAGTGTTTTGTGTTATTGTCAAACTTGTTCAGTTTGGTCTAAAAGTAAACCATGAATAGACTTACGAATGAACAACGCTTGCAAATTATTGGATTGTATTATCAAAGTTTATGCTCGGTGAAGAAAGGGCATCGTGCACTCCTTCCAATTTATGGGCTGTTTCGTCGGCCTACTGAGGGAGCTATTCGGATGCTTGTGACTAAATTTCGAACCAAGTTTACATTATTGGATATTAAACCACCAACACGCATACGTAGAATGAAAACGAAAGAAAATATTGCGGCTGTATCCGCCAGTATTCGTGATGACCGTGAAATGTCGATTCGCCGCCGTTCGCAGCAATTGGGCCTCTGTTACTCCACTGCGTGGTAAATTTTGAGAAAGGATTTAGGTATAAAACTTTATGAGATACAGCTGGTGCAAGAAATGAAGCCACACGACCTCCCACAATGTCTAACATTTGGTGAATGGGCGCTGGCAAAGTTGGAGGAACATTCACATTTTCATCGAAAAATTGTGTTCAGCGACAAGGCTCATTTCTGGTTGAATGGATACGTTACCAAGCAAAATTGCCGCATTTGGAGTGAAGACCAGCCACAAGCATTGCAAGAGCTACCGATGCATCCCTAAAAAGTCACTGTTTGGTGTGGATTATGGGTCGGTGGCATCATCGGGCTGTACTTCTTCAAAGACGACAATGGCCGGAACGTTACTGTGAATGGCCAGCGCTACCGTGTGATGATTGACGATTTTTGTTGTCCAAAATGGAAGCATTGGACGTGCCTGACATGTGGTTTCAACAAGACGGTGCCACATGCCACACGGCATGCAAAACAATGGCCCAGTCAAGAGCCGCTTTCGGTGAACAGTTTATCTCACGTTTGGGGCCCGTCAATTGGCCACCTAGATCGTGTGATTTACCGCTTTTGGATTGTTTCTTGTGGGTTCGTGTTGAGGCTTATGTACTCAGGGATAAAGCAGCAACGACTGACGCTCTGGAAGCCAATATAGAAGCATTTATGCGTGAAATACCGGTCGATATGTTAGAGAAAGTGTGCCAAAATTGGGCCTTGCGCATGAGCCATCTAAAGCAGAGGCGCGGACAATATTTGCATGAAATAATCTCTAAACATTAAATCAGATTGATCGTTCTATCGATTCCAATAAAGATTTCATCAATTTTTTAAATTTTTTTGTGTTGTTTTGAAAATCAAATGGTATACCTCTTAAAAAATCAAACGTTACCAACAATGAGGTTAGGGCAGAACAAAACAGACGCCTTTGGATTCTGGCCTCTCATTGTACTGAATGTTACAGAGAGACATACATCGATTTCCTTTCTAACCGTCGATTACGGGGAATCCTGGCTCTACAACAGTCCACTGTCAGGAGCGATAGTTTATTTTGAGTCAATTTCTCATCAACTCTTAAAACGGTGGAATAATCGTCTTACTCAATTTCTATCGTGAAGTCTTATCACCTCTTGGTTATTTGAGAAAGATATTCACGCACATGTTTTATAAAACATTCAACCTATGAATAAATAAATGATAATTTAACAATTTGAATTTTGAACTGCAGGTTATTTGCAATTGGTGCAATAGATCTAGTGACCTTAGACACAAATGGCTCATTGTGTGGTAATGCTGCTCATTAATATTTCAAACAAAAAAATATCAGTTGTTTGGTACGCCCTCATTCGAAAAATGTAGGTTATATACCTAACTCAGTGTATTCGAATGCAATGGAATATGAAGGGATGAAAATGTCTTTGAAATAACAACTTTACCTTCTTTTCCCGTAGATTGATTGTATTCTTTGTTGTAAGTATCTGTCGATATTCTCGGATTTCTTCAACTCAGCTTTATTATTCTATTTCAGTTTTTGAGAAGTTCTTCGAAAAAGCAGATTTTTTCAACAGAAATTAAATAAGCTTGATTAGTATGTCTACGATAATTATATACGTATCTACTGAGGAAAAATATTTCAAATTGAAATTTGAAACAGCTTACAACTACTTCTTTGGCTAATACCACGACATATCCGGGACAGCATACAGTAGACAGTAATTTAGCGTGAAAATTTTTATTCCTATTATTGCGAAATGACATGTTATTCGTAAATTTGTAATGCCATTCTCTACTGAACAAACATATTCCAGGCATTGCAATATATACATCTAAAGCACACATTAACATATCCACATCCTGATTATGACAAGTAAATAAAAGTCTCCAGATGATTGAATTATGAATTTTCCAATAATATCCGTTACATCCTTTTTGTTACCCGAAGCGATACTTCAACAATTTCTTGCTACCTACGCCCGTGTGTTTTTTTATGAACATGTCGTTTCGTTGCATCCTTAGTAAGGCATCTAGTCGGCTTCAGAACCATCGTCGATGGGTCGCTGACCAATCATTATTTGTTTTTAGATTCCTTCAGCGGAAGTCCGTGGGATTATTAATAACGCAACACATGACAAAGTCGTATTTTATTTCATTCAGTAATTCAGGTTTACTACACCATGATTTTTTACTGCCTTCAGTTCGATTTGATTCGGGTCAGCGGACTTCTGTCTTGAAAACCTGAAACTTTTTGAAGAAAAAAGAATACAATACAATATAAAGAATGATCTGGAAAAGAATGTAGACATTTCCTCACATATATGATTGAAAAAATTTAATTCTGGAATGGGATTCATTTCACTATTGTGTATTGACAATGTTTTAATTATCTGTTTATCATAAACAGATTAATTAGCTATAATGTGTTCATGTTCTGATTTGAATTGGAAGTAAACGAGAAAGTAGATTGCTTTTAACAGATGTAGACTATGTACGAGGACTGTTCAAAAAGTAAGGTGTTGGTACATTCGTTTCGAACACATGCTGTCCAGCATGTTGAGCTCGTGGGTGAGAGGCATTAAAGTAATGAGTATTTGCATGTTCGTCGATTTTTCGCTATAAAAAAAAATTCGCTGGCCCCTGGACGCCCCAACACATCAACAACCGATGAAAATGTTGAGAAAGTGAAGTAAATTGTCATGGCAAACCGTCAAATCACTATTTTCGAAGTAACTGAGGATGTCGGCATATTAGTTGGCTCATGTCATGCAATATTTCCATTAACGTTGAGCATGAAGCCTGTGGCAGCAAAGTTTGTTTCAAAATACTGAAAACAAATTTGACCAAAAAAACCGTTGCATGAGCATCGCTCAAAAACTGTTGAATGACATCAACGGCGATACTCATTTACTTCAAAGGGTGATAACTGGTGACAAATTGTGGCTATTTCGTTATGACATCAAAACCAAGCTTCAATCGTCTCAACCGAGGAGGGCCAAAATCTACAAAAGCAAATATCAAGGTTTCCCCCACTACTTCATTCAATAACCATGGCGTAGTGCCACAAGTATCAACTTGAAGTTATGCGCCTCTTGCTAGAAGCAATACGAAGAAATCATCCGGTATTGTGGAAAACCATTGCATCACGATAATGAACCTGCTCACACGTCAATGCTTGTTCTTGATTTTTTGGCCAAAAACAACACCGTTATCATGCCTCAGCCACAATATTGACCAGATTTGCCCCCAGTGACTTTTTTCTGCTGTCCAGATTGAAGAGACCCATGAAAGGATGGCAATTTGTGACGATTGAGGAGATGAATATCGGATCGCTGAGCAAGCTCAAGGACATACCAAAAAGTGTATATCAAAACTGCTTCGAAAATTGGAATAAACCCTGGCCTAAATATATTATATACTTTACTTTATTAGGTGTTCAAAATGTTTACCATAAGTAGCTAAGCAAAAGTACAATCTCTTCTCGAATTCCTGTCGGACTTTTGTAAATGTTTCGTTATTAATTTGTCTGCATGTGTCAGTGATCCTGTGTCTTAGATCCTGAATATCCTGAGGGGGAGTTTTGTATACCATTGTCTTCAAATAACCTCAGAGTAAGAAATCCAATGGCGTTAAATCCGGAGATCTCGCCAGCCATTCCAGAGCGCCTCTTCCGCCAATTCATTTGTCAGGATACCGTTGATCGAGCCAATGTCGGACATGCAATGCGTAGTGTGGCGGTGCGCCGTCCTTTTGAAAATGTTAATTTTGCTCATCCAAGAGCGGGTTGTCTTCTTCATCAACTTGGCGTTCTACGGACTGATTTATGAGTGGATCGATTATACTGCATCATTACCATGTAACACTTCTTCGATCACCGTCGTTTCTTTTTATGTTGTTTTTTCCTCTTGAGGGCAACCAATGTGAGGAAGAGAAAGGCCAACTCCGTGTTCAAAACCATTGCTCATCGAAATGAACCACCAGCGAACGAACAGCTAGTATACAGTGGTCCCATTTCTGGTGAGAAGAAGGTTTTGATCAAAAGATTGAAGGGTCGATTGTAGGTGATTGAAGCGCACGTCAATCGATTGACTCAATCGTTTGATTGAGCAGATTGATCGTTTTGGGCCACTTTCAGAAATATCAGCTCTTGATCCTCCATATTTCTCGAGTGCGTTATTCCAAATATTGGTGACATACGACAGAGGGTCGCCTACCATGATGATCTCCTACTACGTAGTAACGGCTCCATCAAACAATTCATTTGATGAAATTCATTTAGACTCTATTAGAAATCTGTCGGAAATTAATATACCACAAAAGTAAGATAGATAATTCTCAAAAACACATCATCCTAATCAAAATAATATATAGCACAATTCCAATCTAAAAGCCTTCCATTTGTATGATTCAATTTATCTGGTGTCCGCATATTGGAAACGCATGTTTGATATGAAATCATTAATATTTTAATTTGAGCATTCGGAGTCAAATAAAATGGGGCAGCATATGTAACATAACCAGATATTATATACAATTTATAATTTGGGACGGGGTAAACAAAGCTTTTCATTAATTTACAACGTAACATGCAGCTGAACCGAAAATAAACAAAACACTGAACAAAATAGCCACTGTAAACAGGAAAACTAATGTCAACACAACACGGAACTGGGAATCTGCTGAATCGATCCTATTTATTATCGCGAATATATTGCCAACTCGCACAACTCCAGAAAAACTAAATCAAATCAAGTTTGTTTTTGTTCTTTCCAGGAAACTTCTGTCGAGACAGAAAATACCTGAAGCGTGCTGACCACATCGTCTACATTGTGGTCGCATAGATGGGAACTTTTCGATTTGAGAAAAGGGTATTATATTAATATGGAATAACAGAATTTTCTACTTCACAGACGTGATTTCATTGGAAATTTTCTTTTTCTGCAATACATGGAATCGTACATTTCTACAGGGTGCTGAAGTTTCAACCAAAAAAATTCAATAATGAAGAAAAGAGAATTGAAACTTTTCATGTTTTTACCACTTTTTTTGTAACTAACGTTACTCCAGTTTCGTCCTATGAGGACATTTTCAAACTTATACATTGAACATACATTTTCAACGTAATATCGAAAGGATCAGTTCAAAGAGAAAAGTGATGTGATACTGTTTTTTCTTAATGTTTAAACTATGTTTCTCGTCTCGTATTTTTTCCGTTTGGCGTACGGTTACCGTAAAACTATATTTATATTATCAAACTTCCCCGCCATGTATGTCTGTCTGTCAGTCTGTTTGAACGCGATGAACTCAAAAACTTCCATTCAAATTTCTATTCATTTATTCATTCATTTATTTAATATTTGGTATCCATAATCAGTAGATAATTCAGAATGACATGCCTAAAAATTGGTAATATCCAATCTACTTTATTGAGTAAATCGATATTTGTTTGAATGGGTTGACAATGTTTCCTGGTGTATTTCATCAGTTCGGACTTCCATTGTCTAATATAATATAAATTGATTTGATAACCCTGAAAAAAACCCAAAAATATTAACCGAAAATGACAATTTCTTCAAACAAAAAACTGAAATTACAAAGAAACAACATACAACAACAACCAAACAAATAAAAATTTGAAATATTAATACAAGCTGAAAATTAAAAAATATTAAATGCCATAAATAATATGAAGAGCAATAAAAGTAAGGATTTTTATGAACTAAATGTGAATCTCTTGAAATCAGTAAAAAATTGCCCAAGTATAACATCAGGACCTGCTTCAGATCTGTGAACACTATCCGTAGCAGCCTCACGAAAACCAGGCCAACAAACGCAGATTGTGATGAAACTAAGAGGCCATTGAAAGTTCGCATTGCTGAACACAAGAAACACACACAGCGAGGAGAAACCAGCAAATCCGGAATAGTAGAGCATGTTTGGACTCATCAACGTAATATCAAGTGGGCTCAAGCTGAAATCATCCACAAAGAGGAACACTGGTTTAGGAGAAAATTCAAAGAAGCCGCGTATATGCTGTCCAACAATGCATTTAGTCAAGCTAGCGTAAAGATACGTAACATATGGAAATTTATAATCAAGCGAAAAATGACCAACTCCCGCCAAACGGTCATCTTCCGCCAAAACCAATGAAGCGGAAAGATGGAAGAGGGGGTAAGTGAAAGCACTCGAGTGACATATAAATAGACAGATCTCGGAGGAATGTATCCAACCCGAAGATGGTTGTGTTAGAAATGGCCTCCTTCGGCTTCAATACAACCGTCTAGCCGCCGCATCATTGAATTTCGTACCCTGGCGTATTTTTCATTATGTCACATGAATTAATGATTTTATTCCGTAAATCCTCTTCACTTAGAATAGCAGTTTTGTATACCAACGCTTTAAGGTGTCCCCAGAGAAAATAATCTAAGCGATTCATTTCGGGCGAGCGAGGTGGCCATGGGTGTGAGCCTGCTCTCCCAATTCAGCGATTATGGCAATTTTCATCCAAAAATTGCCGTTACACTACACTAAAGTGTGGTGAAGCACTATCGTACATGTATCACATACGGAATCTTTCCATGACTGGAATTTCTTCTAAAAGTCCAGGTAAAACAAATTCTAAAAACCTTCGGCATTCTTCTCCATCAAGTCTAGGTGGAAGGAAGTGAGGCCCAATGAGATGGTCACCGACAATTCCAATCCAAATATTGAAAGAAAACTGTTGAAAATGATTTTCTATTTAGGCGTGTGTATTTTTTTTTCGTCCGAAATGTAATTGTTGTGAAAGTTAATAATTGAATTTCGAGAAAAACAAGCTTCATCTGTAAACAATATTCGACTTAGGAAACCTGGATTTCTTCTTATTTTACCGCGTAACCAATTAGAAAAAGCTTGTCTTACAGGCAAATATCTGGGCAATAGAGCTTGCACACGTTGCATGTGATAGGGATATAGCTGCTGGGCTCTTAAAATCTGCCACACTGTGACATGGGTAATATTCAGTTCTTCAGCTATTTTCCGAGTACTGGTATGAGGATTTACTTCAATCTCATTCAAAACAGCTTCTTCAATTTGAACTGTTCGTACCGTTGCAGGCCTCCGAATGACAACCGTCGATCTTTTAAAGCTGCCTGTTTCAGACAGTCGTGCATGGAGACGTACAAAAGTTCTTCTATTAGGCACTACACGCTGAGGAAATCTTTCATGGTAAATGCGTCTTGCAGCATTCGAGTTTCCGTGAGTCATTCCATAACAGAAATGCATATCTGCCATTTCACTGTTAGTAAATTGAACCATGTTTTACAGAAATGGTTCGAAAAATAACCACTAAACACATTTTTTATAACAATTATTAATTAAAAGCTCATAAAGTTGACAACAGCTGTCAAGTTTTTTATTAAATGCTGCCATCGTTTTCCAAGGCAACCCTTGTATATGCGGCTTCTTTGAATTTTCTCCTAAACCACTGAGGATTCCTCCTTGTGGATGATTTCCGGTTGAACCCACTGCTTTTGCTGATTTGCTGGGTTCTCCTTGCTGTGAGTGTTTTTTGTGCTGTGCAAGGCTAACTTTCAATGGCCTCTTAGTTTCACCGATGTATGATTCTCCGCGCTGGCAGGGTATCCGGTAAATGTAATTCTTGGAATCGCAGTCCGCGTTTGGTGGCCTGGTTTTCGTGAGGCTGCTACGGATAGTGTTACCGGATCTGAAGCAGGTTCTGATGTTGTACTTGGACCCAATCCTTCTTATCGTTTCCGACAATCCTCTGATGTAGGGAAGCACAAGGACTGGTTGTGGCGTCTTCGCTTCCTTGTGCAGCTCTTGCTGTCTTCTAGCTAAAGCCTGTTTCACCATCACTCTGGAGTAACCATTCCGTTGAAGGTCATTTTTGATGATACCTAGTTCCTTTTCGAGACCTTCCTTTGTATTACAGAGCCCGAAAGCACGGTCTAGTAGACTCTTGATGATTTCTCTCTCTCCTCATGGAAACCAGGCCACTCAACGCGAGAAAAATTAAAATTCACCAAATTTTTTGAAAAGACATCGTATTTTGGAATACCTTGGCCCGTTACTTGGTGTGATCCAATAATTATAACTCTCCCAATCACCGCACCAGTCACCACAGAATGATCAACAGAACATTTCAATAAAGAACCAAATTTGATGTAACAGATGACGGTGAAGGATGACTTCGATCCGTCATGAATCATTACATCCCAGATAAAAAATTATTCATATAGTATACTCTCACATAAAAAATAATAGTAACATTTCCAAAACACTGATTTCACCGCAGCAGTAGACGAAACCTCAGGCATAAAAACCTTCATACAAGAAGTTGATTTCTCACCACTGTTGATTTTTTTCATGAAACATTTTCTGGAAAAAGACAAACCATTTGTGAAAATAAATGACCTGATTTGCTTTGCTTTGCACCCTCTGGCTACCTTTTATTGAAACTATCATTTGATTCATAATCGAAGTCGATAGTTTGTATTAATTGCATTGTAAAATTGTGTAGAGTAGCAGAATAACTGGAAAATCTACTATGTAGTGAAAAGCATTTCGAAAATGAAGACTATATTGTTTATATTGTACTCGTCATCATTATCATGAATAGAATCAAAAAATGAGTATAAAATCTAACTCACTGGAATGACGTGAATCTCCAACGATACATCAACAAAATTCCGGAATTTCTTCTTACCTATCTTTTTACCAATATGCGAAAATATATAATATCACACTGCACCAAATTCATCACTATTATACTTTCGTCAAAACTGGTCAATCACATTCAGCTGATTTGCGTTCAATACTCCACACATATGTGAATTTCCGTAAAATATCCGAAAGAATGTGTCACCTGCAGAGAACGCGCTTAACATCAAGATCCGCATATTGTATATTTTATACCTTTTTCTGAATTCGTTCGATTCATGTAATTTTCCGAACTCCCAAGAAACGGCTGCTACTGAAATGGAGCGATTTACTTTGAATCTGAACGTTCTTTGAAAAACAGGAAATTGAAATGTCCTCAGACGTTTCATTTCTATTAAATCTTGTGATGACGATGTAGCCTTTACAATTCTAAACTCATAATGGAAATCTTGTTTCAACATGAGTTTCGCAACATTCAACATTTTTTTCTAAATATCAAAATAATCCTGGATACTGTATCGAGAAGATATACATACGTATAGTAAAATATCACAATAGCAGGGGAGCTCACGATGCAAAATGGGGATTTACTCGAGCGTCATTGAGACATATTAGGTTGCAAAGCTTAGATAATAAGAAGAAAAAAATGTTATATGATATATACCTTTTCATCGGTGGGGGAAGCGGCTATAGATTTTTAAATATGTAAAAAAATACTGTTGCATGGACATATTCGAGCGCAACAGATATTGATAGCAATAATGTCCTACGTATTTTTAATGATGTTGGTATGTGAATCTGATCGTTTGCATGATGTGGGTGGTTGTACGTAAGAGTTAAAAGTGAAAAGAACAAAGAATTTAATCGAGCGCGTCAGATTTTTTTATGTTTTAGACGTGCTGTCTCATAATCTGACGATTATCTAAAGAGATTCCCCTAATCTGACAAAAACAATTTTTTAAAATTTTTTATAATCATTGAATTCAATTAATTGGAAAGCTCAGGAAATAGCATGCAAATAAATGAGTGTATGTTTTTTAAGTAGAATACTTGTATTTATAAGAAAATGATTTTAAAAAAATGCTCAAAAAAATTCAATTTTTTATGATGAATTGAATAATTAATGAAGAGAAGGTGAATTGAAATTTCTATGTTTTTTACCACTTTCATTTGTAACTAAAGTTACTGCATTTTCGTCATATAAGAAGATTTTCGAACTTACATATTGTATAAGTTTGAAAATGTCCTAATAGGACGATACTGCAATAACGTTAGTTACAAATAAAAGTGGTAAAAACATATCAGCTGTGATGCCGTTAAGGCAACAGAATTCAGAGTGGTGACGGTGTGAGAGAGTAATAGATAGAGAAAAAGTGAATAGGGAATAAAGGAATAGAAACTCGATGAGGGAAATATAGGTATCACACAGCTGCACGCATTGAACTTTATTGACGGATTTTTGTTATTTCGACTTGCGGAAATCGTCAGATTATATATTTTTCGTTATCCGTGAATTATTTCCTTCGAAATTAAAAAAAATCAGCTACGATCGAGAATGTCGAAATGACGTTATTTCTTTACAACTTTGTTGCCCTCCCCTTCCTTTACGTCACTCTCAAATCGTCAGATTACTGGAATATACATTTTTCAGCAGGTAATTAACTCACCCTACCTTAATCTGACGCGCTCGAGAATTTCTGATGATCAATTTTTTTTTACTAATCTGATCCTTTATCCTTCACAGGCGGCCTTATATATGGGGCTCATATTTGGTGGAGGTACTTAACCAGGTACAAGGTATCCCCCTGTATATTAATCTGCCGCACTTTAGTAAATCTCGAAATCCCCGCTTGGGCTCCCTTTAACAACTATAACATTTCGGATAATACCAGAATAATATGACTACTGTATTCATTTGAAAGGCTTCACACAACGTAACAATAATTATAGTAATAATAGATGAATATAGAAAATGGCAGTAAGTGCAAACGCACTTTCTTCGTATATCAGTAACAATTCGATTTTAAGAATTTGGTACAAAACAGATAGAATATGCAGATATAAAGTTATACCAATTAAATCTACGATATCAAAAAGGATATACAGTGCATTCCATTCAAAACGAGCCACCCTCAATAACATTTGGTACAATTATTTTCAGAAAAAATTAAAAAACTTGCCAACCATAGTATATAGGGGAACACATTTTGACATATTCACATTTGATGTTACTTCTTCTATCGCACCCTCAGAGCATGTCACCATTTTTTTTTAAATGAATCACCTTATATTGTTTAGCATTATCAGATGCTCCACGATGAGCAGATTTTAACAGAGTATAAAACATATGGTCTCTAAAGGTGATGGTTCGGGAGCTACAAATTATTTGAGTTGAAAACGAGCCACCCTGAATACCTTTTGAAACAATGATTTGCAGAAAAAATAAAAAACAAGTCAACAATTACAGGAGGCCACATTTTGAAATATTCGTTCTAGAGGCAAATATGGCAGCAATAAATCAGAAAAACAGAATTTTATTAATTTTTGAATCAAAATCTGATGACTGGACAATGAGAAGAAAAAAATTCGACGAGCTTTCATTGCCGCCCTCACATGGTTGATAATCTCAAGAGGTATTTATCTGCAATGCCTCATGATATTCTCTTTCAAATCTTCTAATGTTATTGACTCTATCTCATACACTTTAGACTTCAAATGAACCAATAGGAAGAAATCTACCCGAGTCAGATCCGGAGACCTGGGTGGCCATTCTGCGACCAGGAAAATGAGCATTCAAAAATTGTCGCACTGGAGCTGCATAATGAGGAGGTGCACCATCTATGATGTGGTAACCTAAAATTCTTGCCCAAACATTCAGTTTTTGAAGAAATTGTTGACATGCTCTAGGGGTGCGATAGGGCAAGTAACATCAAATGTGAATATGTCAAAATGAGCCCCCCTGTATACTATGGCTGACGTGTTTTTTATTTTTCCTGCAAATCTTGTATCTAAAGTCAATCAGAGTGGCTCGTTTTGAATAGAATGCACTGTTTAAAAGTTTAGGAGATATTTATCGTTGGTGGCAATACATTCACACAGCGTGAATAGAAGCAAAACATTTGAATGGATGGAAATATATTAAACACTGGCTAATAATGAGGTTATTTTTTTTTGAGATGGGATACTAGTTAAGATAATTCTCTTAACTGAAAGTTTCATACATGTAGTCGAGCTGTGGTTGATGTGAGTCGGGTCCCAGGTACACGGTTTTCGTGTCGAATTCTTCCTCTACTGTAGATGATATTCTCCAGGGGTTCCCAATCGGTGGTACGCATAAGTGAGGTGAGCCACATGCTGTTAATAGCAAACATGACTCAGCTCACGGGTAGCTAGAAAAACGAAATACCCATAACCCAGTGAACGACCTGACATCTTTGTTTTTATATTACATTGAAATTTATAATTCCTAGGTATAAAAGAAATTCTGAGGATCAACCATACAGTTAACGATTGGTTCAAGCGTAACGTGAAAGCTACTTCATTAACTTTTTTCTCACCATATTTATATGTAGTTTTCAATTTGCAACGTTGACCCATCCATAAATAGAATTTTTCAAACTCAATCGACCTACATTTCAAATTATATGTTTAGCCAAATCTTAATCAGAAACGAATTCTCTAATCAAGTGTGTTTTCATCCAATTTCATACTAATGAGATTATGGCCTGAAATAGAAAAATAGGAAGCCATTCACATTGAATAAAATTTCCAGCTGAATCCATTCAGAATAAAATTGATGAATCGGATTAATCATTATTTGCTAATGAAATTAATTTCCCATTTGGAATTTTAGTTGGAAATTATGTGAACGATTCATTGAAAAGTTAAGTGTTCAAAATAAAAAAAATCCTTTGTATTCTACGATGTTTCCATTCACTATTCTGAAAAAATCTATTCGTTGGTGTGGGTGTGTAGATGAATGGTATTAAAGGGAACCAGTTCCATTTCCTTGTCTTAGTAAACTTTTTTTTGTTACAAAGGGAGTTACAAATTTTTAATGACTCGTACACGAGGTAGATCAGAGAGTTTCACCCCAGAAAAAGATTTGGAATTCATTATACAGTGTGTGTGAAAGCCAACTGAAATGAATTCATTATTTCGGTTACTGTACATATTTAAAAACATCCCGAAACACGTCAAATGTAAATTATGATTTGACATTTTTCAACGTTAAAATGCCACCTCCGGTTCAACCCCCAATTTTTCAAATGAGAAGTATAGGTTTGTGATATATCGTTTAACAGGTCTCTTCATTCCCTATTCAAAAACGTTATCGCTTTCAAGTTTATTGCAACAATCAAGATAAAATAAATTAAAATCATGTGGTTACCGAAGTTCGATAAAATACACTCAGAAACTGAAATGTAAAATGAAACTCAAATCAAACTGTCTTCTACCATTATTTAACATATCAGGCGTGACTGACTTGATCACAAGCGTTATTTTTTCCCTTAAGTCATCCAAATTTATAAGTTTAGTTTAGTATTATTCTTTAAATATCCCCATAAAAAATCTAATGATAAAAGATCAGGTGATCGCGCTGGCCATTCAATCGATCCTCTCCTCCCTATCCACCGATTGCCGGACCTTGCCGGACATTAACTTGGTAATCTCGTGGTGCTCCATCCTGCTGAAACCATATCGTTTTCAATGAAACTTGAGGGTTTCCTGGATCAGGATATAAATTTGCTAAACTTGGAATGACATAATTTTGAAGTAGTGCCAAATAATCATCGCCTTTCCAGTTGCCCTCAATGAGATGGTTTCCCACAATCCCTGCCCAAACATCAACCTTGGGTATTGCGGTTCTTCTCTCATCCAGTGAGGATTTTACGTTGACCAGTAGCGCCAATTCTGCCGATTAGCATGACCGTTGAGAGACAAAGTACACTCATCAGAAAACATAACGTCTTCTAATTGGATGATATTGTTATCCAACATGTCCATCATTTGCTCACAAAAATAAATTCTTCTATCAAAGTCGTCTTCCATGAGCTCCTGAGTAGGTATCATTTTATAGGGATGCATTTTATTTTCTTTTAATATGTTCACTATCGATGTATGACTAACATTGAATGTGTTGAATGCCTGTCTTCTCGATGAATGTGGGTTTTCCTCAAACTCAAGCATCACATCTAATTTGCTTGCGAAGCTGCTTCTATTTTGATTATTGTTCCTTGAGATATGGGCGGAAAATTGGGAAATTTCTCATGAAATAGGCGAGCTACTTCCTTTTGTGTTCGGGTTTTATCTCCGTAACTAATCATTTTTGAAGCTGTTATTTTATGCATTTCCGTTAATCTAACCATTTGTCAGACTTGAAATTAACGAACTTCAAACTTAAATTGAAATACTGACAACTAATGTTGTGACATACAAAACAAGTTGACAAGGCGTTTTGAACTAACGTTGCCACGGAAATTATTTACAGTTTTTCAAAGGATGCCATCTGAAAAGAACAATGCTATGGTTTTTGCTTACTTTCTCATTATCAATACCCCAACATGAAATAAGTTTTGAGCACATTGCAATAAGTTTTGATTGTATTTTATGGAATTTCGGTAACCACATTATTTTAACTTATTTTATCATAATTTTTGCAATAAACTTAAGAGCGGTAACATTTTTGAATAGAGAATAAAGAGCCCTTTCAAACGATATATCACAAGCCTATAATATACTTCCTATTTAAAAAATTGGATGTTGTACCTGTCATTCGACAGGGGTTGAAGGTAGAAGTAGCATTTCTCAGTTGTAATATGTCAAATTATAATTTAAATTTGACGTGTTTCGTGATTTTGTTGGAATATGTACCGTAACCAAAATAATGAAATTATTTCATTTGGCTTTTACACACTGTATAACAGAACTCTGACCTTTATATTGGATAAAACAGTATCATGTATCTTGAAATATTTGAATATAAGTGATCAATTACGTGAATATGAAGGTTGATGGGAATTGAAATACAATATTTCATTGATGTTTTTAAGTAAATCATTCTTGTAATTAGACCTATTTAGGGTCAAAAATAAATAAAAGAATAAATAAACTCTGCACATATATAATGTCTTCAGCACTATTTACGTTTCATTTGTCTAAATTCGTTTACTTTGTGTTTGGTAATTTACGTAACCGTATGTATTCATCAGGCACGTTTAAAGTTATGTGGAAAACAAAAACATGTTTTTGAAACAAGAATTTTGATTTCCGCCTTTGTGATACACTGGTGTTCTCGCTTGGTTTTCATCTATTTTCATATTTCCATTACACTTGTTAATGCAAAAAGCAGTGATAAACATTAACTTCTTCCAAACCCTACCATTCAGATCAGTTTTGTCATACCAGGTATATTTGGGAGCAACTACGCTCACGATAAAATGTTATTCTTACGAGGAACAATGTTTTGAAATATGATCTTGCAAGCTTGTTGAATCCAAGAATAGATAATATTATGAATTCTTCAAAATTACTATTCAGTTAATTTACTGTTTTCTTGTATAACATTTTTTCTCTCCTACAGACATCACAGTGAAATTTCGCACATCTCATCTGAAGAAAGAATGCTGACACTTTGTGATCTGGGGTTTTACGACGCTGGCCAAGTGTTTGTATGAACAGCTGTTTGGCTTCAGTTACTTGAATAAACAGTGTCTTCCCATCGCAACTTTTGAAACAATAACAGATGTTGACAAAATATTTCATGAATAGCTAATTCATGGAAATGCAATAAAAAAAATGAGTTATAATAAAATCTGCCTGTCTGTTTTTCCGTTAATCAGCTGTCGCCCCCATACAAACGACAACTCTCAGAAGTTGAGAAACTTGTGCGAGCTAAGGACTAACGAGGTCTTACCTTTCAACGTGTGATTCCTAACTCAGTAATAATGAATCACTTCATCCATCATATCTAGCTAGAAAAGGTGTTCCTCATTTATAGAATGCCTTTTACAAAGAAAAGCGGAAATTTTCTCTCTGGATATTATCAATTTTGAGGAGCAGAATATCAATATGTCGCCACCACTACTGTTTAACGGTTAAAACAGTGGAAACTGTTGATCACTATGTTGCTGGGTATTCCTTTCTTTATATACATTGAATATACATATACTCATGTCCCGTGGGGGCGCGTCCTCAGCTGGCGGATAGGGGAACGGCCAGGGGACTGAAGGGCATGTCTGGGAAGCCAAATGTGGCCTTACGGATGGCATCGCCGGACTCCTGATCAGTGACAAAAACTAATAGAGTGAGGGGAACTAACACTCCCCAAAAGCATTTGAAAAACATGCCACCGTGGACCAGTCTACTCGAGCTAAAATATAAGGAATTGTGCCGACAGTTGAATGGCTGCAGGATGATATGCGGTCACGAACGATCTCCATGGTGAACCGGGCGAAACCTCATTGTAATCAGCTTTCCTCTGGCAATGCGGGGCTCTGCCTGAGGTGGCCAACTCTTCCCTGGCTACTCATGGAAACACATATATATGAAACAAACAAACAGTCACAACAAAAACCAATCCCGAGGCTGGACAGAAGTGCTCACCTCAATCTATGGCGGTGGCTGGGGATGAACAGAAATGACCACCCCAATCTATAGCTCGGAATGAGGCTGGACATAGCAGATCACCTCGTGATGGCCGAGGCCGAAAGGGGAAAAATAGTGAAAGAGGTATAAGTGGCAGCAACTATAAGTGCGCCCTCCTTCTTCCCCAAAGCAAGGAACCGTCTGCCCCTGCAGCAACGACGGTAATGTCGCTGCACCTTCCAAAACCTTCCTGTAGGCCGCTGTGAGATACCTCAAGGTTGCCAAAGAGAGTGTGTGTTCGACGAGTCTTGACTTACACCTGCCAATATAAAGCAGATGTCTCTTAGTGACCTGCCTACCTTCCTGGAAAGGACAGGATGGATGATGACCTAGGAGGACAACTCTTCGGGAGGAAGTATAATGGATCAACTATGTTGTGGGTATACACTCAACGTCCCTACTATATATACATACATACATGTTATGAATTTACTGAAGCAAAAAAGGAAAAACAAGAATTTAGAAAACTTAATGAACTCTCCAAAGCTGAATTTAGGTTGCTTCTTAAGGGTAATATGGAATTCCTCAACAAATTTGCATATGTCAACTTTGCCAACATAAACGAAGCATTTGGTAGTTTTTGAGAACATTTTCACTGGTGCTTTGAGACAGTCTTCCCCAAAGTTTCAATATATAAATGCCAAAAGCAAATCAATGAAAAATATAATCTTTCTTCATCATTGAGGCGCAAAAATTATGACCTCAAGTACTTGAATCGTTTGAGGAAACACGAGAACTCTGAAATTTGTAACAATGCTTATAAAATAAATAAGAAAGCTGTTGAAAATGAGATACGACAGAACAAAGTCAATCATTTTATGAAAAAAGTCAATGAATCCAGCAACAAAAGTAAAACACTCTGGCATATTATTAAACAGCCCTCTTAAATTAATTAAACCAAAAGTATTTCTATAAATCACGATAATAATTTAAATACTGATGATGAACTAAAAGTCGCAGAAATATTCGAAGAATATTTCTCGAATATTATAGATAAATGAATTGAAATCTATTTCAAAGAAGGCCTTTAGGGATGTGAACTACAGTGCAAAATGTCAACACAACTATGTTTTTCTTACCAGCCACAGGAGTAGACGTAAAAAATATTGTGGAATCACTACTTAATAATAAAAAAAAAGTACAGGGTATGATGAGGTTTCTATCGAACTTGTCAAAGAATGTTGTCAAGGAATAAATTGTGGAACATTCTAGTTAGATAGCTACTTAGAAAAGAAGTAGAATATCAGAAAAATCTAAATAACTATTTAAGAAATTAGGGGATCCAAAGTATCCAAATCCTTAAGTGTTACTTAATGAAACGAGACATGAATGAGATGTTTCTTTCATTATGTGCTTTTTTCTGTTAATTGGCTTATTTGATTACACTTGGTTACTTGCGAAATCCTGCTTGAACACCACTCATATGAATGATAATTCAAAAACAACTAATAAAGTTATGAATGGTAATTTCACAATTAGTCTATTCTAAAACACTTTCTCTAAGAAATATTGAACAGCGTTCACAATACACCCACGAGGAACAACTAAATGTTACTTTCAGAGAATCTTCCTACAACTTCATTTACTATCATTTATTCATAATTTTTAATGTTGATCACTATCTCATCATCCTACGCTTACGTAGGATAGAAATGCTCGAAGCCGGGACACTTCGGTAAACTTCACCTGCTCGTTTTGCTTCTACTTATTCATTATACTCCATCCATTGTCGTAGTTGAAACATTTTGAAAGGGGGTAGTGACTTGGCAATGACGTTTACATGACTCTTCAATAAAAAATTGAATTATAAGTTGAGATAATTCATAACAGTTTCCAAACGAATTGAAATCGTGTCTTAACCTATAATTTTTTTTATCTTACTAGCTATGACTGGTATTTGAAATTTGGTTAATTGAGAATTTGACCTGGTATGAAACTCAACATTTTCTAAAACCTTCACATGATTTAGCTGTGAAAATAGATGTACTACAGAGTTCAGTTCTCAGCCGTTTACAATTCCTTCTCACTGTCTTTCACAATGTCTCAACAATGTTTATGTGACAATGTTTGTCGATGACACAATAGGTTTGTTCTGGTTCCACGAAATTCAGGTTCTGAACGTCAGGATCATATGCAGTTTACATAGAGCGTTCTGGTTTATTGAGGATAAGTTCGGATTGATGAATCGTCTATTCTGGTTTCGACTGCGAAATGATCCTAAACTGTCTTGAACCGTCCCGAATTGTTCTTGCTGTCGAAGCTGAACTGTTGAGAACTGTTTCCGTTGCTCATGCTTTTGTATGTTTCCAGTTTCGGATGTTAGAATCAGAACAAAACCTTATAGGAAACTGCATTTTCGGAAATACAATTTTGAATGAAGCTGTCACTACTTTTATGACCTCACTTCCAACTTGACAAGTTTCTGCTGTTATCAGAGAAAAGCTTCAATATTCAGGATTTTCATCCTCATTAATCTCTTTTGAATATTATGAGTCACCCAGTTCTGCTGAAAGCACGCGATTTTTATCTCAAAAAAACGCACTCACATCAAAGTAACACCAGCATTCGCAGTTGAATTTTTTGCCCAACTGAACTATAATTTTATCGAAATGGCCATATTCTCCACAATAAATCAACTTCCCGTTTCATAAATTTGCATATACAAACAAGGTATAACTAATCTTTATGAATTACAAGCATATTCGACTTTTACTCGTTGAATTATAATAATACCCAGCTCACATGCATGCATTTGATGGATGAATGCACAATAGCATTTATCATTCCAAACATGATAATAACAATAATATCACACCGCGTTTCTGTGCATGAGCATCGGTTCACGACTATGTTCGAATGATCAATAATGTCTGTTAATGATTTGATTACGATAATTCTAAGCAATCGAGGAAAAACTAAAGCAGTTATTAAACTAACCTATATCGTACCCTTGCATTTTCCTTGGTATGTAAAACAGCAGTATAATTTTTCGTAATTGTTACTTTTTTTTCATCTACGACAGTAAATTGCGAATGATTTTCTTACTGAAACGGGATTCCTGTGAGAAATTACAATAATGATAAAAATCAATCGACTTCATTCCAAAGAAAAGGTGGAGTGTCAGCAAATTCACAATTGAATAATTCAAAACACAAAAACTCCAAAACAATGAACATAACACAAATAAATTACTCATTATTTCCGGGATCATTTGCTGTGGTCTGCTGGTTTTTATACCTGACGTTTCGTCTGTTACTGCGACAGACATCATCAAAGGCGATGCGACAACGGTCGAAGTAATCTACCTTGCTATATACGATGCGTTAACTGAAGATAGTTCTGGTGCGTTGTTTGTACTTCGAATAGGACTAGCTGTCAGACCTGTTTGGTCCGACCCTTTTTCAATTATTGAGAGAATCTTTGTATTATGAAGTGCTGGTTTCAATGTCTTGTTGATGTTTGAGCTCTCTCTCGAAGAGAAGCCATGATATTGCAAGCAAGTTCTTGATAAAACCAAAGGATCCTCTCCAAGGCTCTTCAAAGGGGCCATAAAAATACATGCAGAAACTCCTCAAGGGGTATTGTAGATCACATAATAAGGAAGAGGATGTTAAGTTTAAGAATGAACAAAATATCGACATTTAAAAAGGAGAAAAACCAGTTCCATACCACCTATACACGAAGAACTTTGGAAAGATTTGCAAAGAGATAGGTATGAAGGTGGTATTTGAAACAAGTTATATATTTCAGAGCTTTTAAAAAAATCCAAAAGACAGTGTCAAGAATTCGGAAAAGTCTGGAATTCACAAAAATAAATGTAAGGACTGCGAAGCAAAATATTATGGACAGACAAAAAGATCTATTAAAATGAGATATAAGTAACATATTTTGCAACAAAACCATTCCATAAACTTCAGTTCATCACGATTAGTTAGACAAGTTAACAACAACAGGCATCCAGGTGCCTATGAGAGTGTAGAAATAAGTACACATAATAATATTATGAATAACGATGGTGGACCAATACCTAATAGTATACTATATAGCTTTTCAGAAGGATATTTTATTTATTAGATTTACCTGACTACTACATGAGAACACAATGTAAAATTAATTTATGTTTAGTAGATATAGCAATATTGTGAAATTAATTTTATATATCTGAGATAATTCATAACAGTTTCCAAACGAATTGAAATCGTGTCTTAACCTATAATTTTTTTTATCATACTAGCGATGACTGGTATTTGAAATTTGGTTAATTGAGAATTTGACCTGGTATGAAACTCAACATTTTCTAAAACCTTCACATGATTTAGCTGTGAAAATAGATGTACTACAGAGTTCAGTTCTCAGCCGTTTACAATTCCTTCTCACTGTCTTTCACAATGTTAAATAAAACAATATAGTGGAATTAATTTTGTATAGCTCATGATATTTCACTTATTAGATTTACGTAACTATTACACAAGAATACACATTGTAAAATCAATTTAGGACTAGTAGATAATGCAATATTGTGAAATTAATTTTATATAGCTTATAATATCTCAATTATTAGATTTACCTGATTATTACATGAGGACACGATGTAAAATTAATTTAAGACTAGTAGATGAGGCAATATTGTGAAATTAATTTTATATAGCTTATGATATTTCAATAATTAGATTTACCTGATTATTACATAAGGACACGATGTAAAATTGATTTAAGACTAGTAGATGAGGCAATATTGTGAAATTAATTTTATATAGCTTATCATATTTGAATTATTAGATTTTCCTGACCATTACATTATACACAGTACACATTGTAAAATTAATTTATGACACTTAAGACGCGGGTACCTAGAACAGGTATCTATGGTATAATTAAGAATAACTTTTTAAGTATGATTAGTTTGATCTTTCCCTTTCTGTTTGAAAAAAAATCTGTTTTTCCGTTAATCAGCTGTCGTCCCCATACGAACGACAACTCTCAGAAGTTGAGAAACTTGTGCGAGCTGAGGACTAACGAGGTCTTACCTTTTAACACGTGTCGAGGTGTTGAAATAATAGTTTTCTGTTGGGAGAAAAACTCCAGCAATATTCTGATTGACTGTTTGCATTTATTACTACTGTAGTTTGAATTACGTCCCAAGCAGGAGATGAATATAGTTATTTTCAAAATTAGAGAAACACACTGACTGTTTGAAAAAGTTATGCAATATCAACCCATCTCTGGATTTGAGTGATAAAGTGAAATTACATTATTCGCATAAAATTAGTTCCCTGCAGTCCGTAACGTCCAACTTTTCTCATTTATTGTTAGTTGCAACAGAAACAAATTCGGAACGAAGCCAAATTGAATTATAGTGGCATTTCAGATTTAATTAAAAATCCCATCCGATGCCTTCTCTCTCGTTCCCATGAATGGAAATAAAAGAGGCATCTGTGTAACCTCCATTCACTAGTTTCAAACTCGGTACAAATTATCTAATTAACTACGTCGAGCTGAAAGGTGGGAACCGCTGCTATTTGCTCCAAAGAGGATACCTGCATCAAGATCAGATTGAAAAAAAATCTATATCCTTAGATTGCGTCACATCCGCTGGAAATTGTTGCCCGACTGGTATCTAGAAGGCCTCGATCGAAGCGAGATCAGTGGCGTCACTTAAACGAGGGGACGAAAAGTTTACCTAAATATTAACTACAACCGATGGAGGAATGTTTCAGTTTTCAGAGGTTAATGTGATATTATTTGTTTTTTTATCGAGTATTTTCACCTTCCACAATTTGAAAAATATGACAATTATAATGGAGAACTTTATAGAAGTGTAGAAATGGCAAACTTTTTAGTTTATCCCGAAAAATTACTGCGTGAAATCGAAGTCGATAAAACTCTAATCTTCGTCTACTCGTCATTGCTTGTTAGTATTTTTATGGCTCAGAACAACACAGTAATCATGCCTCAACCACCATATCTACCAGATTTGACCCTGCGGAACTTTTTCCTGTTTCCAAATTGAAGAGAGCCATGAAGAAATGGAGTTTTGCGACGATTGAGAAGATAAAAACTGAATCGCTGAATACCAAAAATTGTATATCATAACTGCTCTTAGGACTGGTAAAAACGATGGCAGAAGTATTTCGTATCTGAAAAGAACTGAAGGGGACAAATAAAAGTTGATGAAATAATGAATATTTTTTGACAAAAACTAAAATTCACCTTATTTTTTGAACAGACGACCTACATTGTTCATACTAGTTTTGTTTAGTGGCACGTATTGTGGTTTTGCGAATATAGGTACATTTTTCCTCACACAGTAAATTACAGCTTCCTTTTCATGGTATAAATAGTCGTGTTATCAATCAGTTTGTCAGTGAAATACTTGACAATCGTGTTCACGTAGACGTTGCAAATAATGATATTCAGAGAGTTCTTGATTAGATCGATCACATGGTTCCATTTCTCATTGAAATCATATAAGCAATGTGTGAATTATGGAAACTTCAAACAATGTTTTTCCTTCGACCTCGAGCTCACCTCGTATTTAGACCCTTTACAGTTTACCAATACATAAATGATATGATTTCTGCTTCAAATTATCACAAACTCCTTTATGCAGATGATCTGAAATTTTTGCAGACATCTATTTCATTGAAAACTGCATTAGTCATTCCGATCACAATAAAATCTGTAGAGGGTGCGGCTATAATAATGTAAATTATGTATATAATACATTTGTAACATATTTTAATTGTATCTTCCTTGAAAATTGAATAATTAAGTTCTGTCTATTGCTACTTGGTCAAAAAAATCGTGTTGAAAATACTTTAAACACTAGACTGAAAACATTTTCAACACGCTACTTTGTGAACATCATCTTTTCATACTCTTGACAACCATTAAAAATGCCACTTTCAATGACAGTTATACAAAAATATATTTATTGTGACAATTATTTGAATGGGACTTCATGCGATATCCATATAAATGGAACTATTTGCATTAAAAGTTCTATTTGATATTTAAAAATCTCAGTGTGGAAAATCTTGCTGTGCTAAATCTGTGCTGTGCTGAATCTCATTATTCGACGATCATTCATAGCTGAGAAACGGGGAAAGTCATTGAACTGATCTTGAAATTATTTTTATGTCAGATAACGTACCCCACTTCTTATGAAGTTTTATCAATTTTTTTGATGAAACATCGATTGGATGTTCGATCTTTTATGTTCTGTGTAGCGCNTGAGATATTTCCAAAAAAAGCGCAAAAAACCGATTTTTGTGACCTTTGACCTTGAAATTTAATAGTTGCTTACACCCTACCATATGTAGGTTTTGAGACAACTTCTGGGGTGTCAATATACAATTATTTACAGACTTACAGCTGGGTATCTCGAATTCCGAGATTCTTACCTAATTTAAGCTTAAATGACTGGATTATCTGATCTGATCGCTCATCTAAAATATTTTCCATTTGGCGATTGTTCTTGTGATTTTGACATTGCAGTATTGGTAAATATCGCTGAAATTTGGTTTTCCATGCAACCTGGTGTCATGCAATCTGGTGTCTGTTTGAAAAAAACTTTGAAAATTGATGGGTAGAACTTGTGTGAAATGAATGAAATGAAAACATTTTTTTCCAAGTTAACATCATGAAGAATTGATCAACACTAAAACGTACGTCTTTATAGAGTGATTTAGTTTCATTAGAAGAAAAGCGTTTTCATTTGATGAGTATTTAAAAAAAAACAACTTCAGAGAGATACCTAGGCCTAGCATGCAGTTTGTTTCAAACAAACGATGAATAATCCCTCTTTTTGATTTGAACGTTCTACAAATGAAATCATAAACTTTTTCAAATAAATTTTGCTTCAATTATGCGAAACTGTCTTTCAAAGCAACTCTCAGTTTCGTCGCAGAAATAAGGAAGACGTAAGACGATATAAGCTTTTCCAAAGTTTTCATTTTCCAGCTAAATTAATTAATTATCCATTTGAATTAACTTCAGGATCCCCTGAATCTTAAATCTTTACAACTCCGATTTCAGAGGCGACATTTTATAAGAAACATTTTGAAGTTAAGTACAATTCAATGCTGCTTCAAAAACAGGAATTAATTAGTTTGCAGACAGTCTGGAAAAGTAAGGTGAAATATATTTTTCTGAAGCTTTGACGTCGAAGCAGATTATTGTCGAACAAATAGGCTGAGTTTGATAGTTGATGAGTTGACAGAAATAATGTGAGAGCTCAATACCAATCAAAAAGGAAATATTTCTGAAATACTTGTTTTAGAATTCTGTTCGGAATTATTTTCGTAATGAGTGGAACAAAAAAAATCAATGAGATGGTTATGCAGCAATACCAAAAAAATACACAAAATAAAGAAATGTTCAGTTTAGGCACTTGTTAACATAAAAAAAGTAAAAACAAACTTTTATGTTGAACGGTTTTATTTAAGAAAAAAATGATGTAGATGATGATAATGAAGATCAAGATGTTCAAATGATGTGGTGTTGCAGGTTTTTCCGGGTTTTCCTGCAGCTGAAAAAGCAAATGCACCACTGGAATCAATGGAGTCGCCCCGGAGCGCCAATTAATTTTTGTTGTTGTTTTATATTTTCATGATATGTACTAAAAACTAAAAAATAATTCGGAAGGTCCTAGGTAGCAGTCGTCACACCACTCTCCTAGGCAATATACGTTATTGATCAGATGAAAAAATAATAAAATCGTTGGCGTAGCGTAAACTAAGTGAATATGTGAATAATATACTCGATGATTATTTCATCATTTTCATATCTGATCAGTGTCGTAGCTTGCTCAGGAGAGTGATGTGATGACTGCTACTTAGGACCTTCCGAATTATATTTTAGCTTGATAACGATTCATGCTTCGTTATCAATTATCGAATGAAAAATTGCTTTCAGCTTATCTCTGGAGTTATGGGGAATTTATCTAATTGAAGGTGGATTGATTCTACTCCCTAAAATTGCTGACGGAACTGCAAATAGCCATGATGCTGAGCCACCTGGGCTCAGACAGTTATTAACACACCCTACTCAGAAGAAGCTAATGACTTCAGTAGTCAATACCAAAGACATAAAAAAGACAGCAAAATTTTTGTTATAATTTCAGAAGCATATGGCATATTAATTGAGAAACAGTATTTTAGATGAAATTAAACATTCTCAAAAATCAAAGTAAAAGTCGAAGGAAATTGTACTTACACTGAATTTTTCATTTTTTAATTTTCTTACAAAAGGAATAGAAAACTCAGTACATGGAGTTCTGACAACAAATTCAGGTCTGAGTTTCTATAGTGGATAATTTCAATCTTCAACTTAGAAGTTTGTTCTGTCTGTATTCATATATACATTTTTATTCAGTTAGATCTTCATCAAAAGCGATAAAACCAGAAAAATATATTCGATCAATTATTCAAAATTCAACCATTCTTTAAAGCGGGAAATTTAACATTCTCAACTGATGTGAAATATTACAGCAAATACAAGTGGTGAAATGACACAGCAATAGTGTGCCAGCAGGTATCAAACGTCGCTGATGCCAAAACAAAAACAACAAATGGAATAAAATGAGTTGAATCAGTAATTTTACGGTCGTATACAAGACCATTTTGTTGTCTCCTCAATTTCACAACCATTGGTATCAACTGTAATCAACCATTGATACCAACGTAAGTATTTCTGAATTTCGAGTGAACCTATATACTTACAAAGTCACCGACAAAGAGAGGACGGCGCTATGTTGTGACATCTCCGGATCTCACTTTGCAAGCAGCAATTTAATAGAAGGCACCTTTGGTATACACGAATGAAAATATATGGGAGGAACAGCGACCTCAAGCGCCCAACCATGGAACTGAAATATATGCGGTGAACCGGCTTTCATACCAAATGAGGTCCAATTTTTATTCGCGAAATGACAGTATCTTGTGGTCAGACAATCATTGAAACTATTTGATTCACTAAACAAAGTGAGGTCTGTATATTGGTCCTCACTTTGTCGCGGACCTCACTTCAACCGTACAAACTTAAAAGTTTTGTCTGTCTGTATTCTTATATACATTTTTATTCAGTTACATCTTCATCAAAAGCGATGAAACCAGAAAAATATATTCGATCAATTATTTAAAATTCAACCATTCTTTGAAGCGGGAAATTTAACATTCTCAACTGATGTGAAATATAACAGCAAATACAAGTGGTGAAATGACACAGCAATAGTGTGCCAGCAGGTCTCGAACGTCGCTGATGACTAAATTTGAAATTTCAACAACTTTCTTTTGAAGGTTGGTACTAGCTCAAAAAGTAGTGAATGCAATAAGACTAGCGCTATCTATGTGTTAGGCCCAAGACTTTTCAGCCCATGTGGTAAAATGAAAAGTAACAAATTTTTACTTCAACTAATTTCTAAGTTCATAATATTTTACAAAATTCAAATCAGCATACTGAAGAAAGCTAACTAACGTCAACGCTATCATTTATCAAGTTTCGATATCAAAAATTATTTGAAATAACAACACCATCTCAAAATCACTGGCAAGTTGAAAAACATTCTTCGTTCTCATATTCCTCCTATCCGCTAGTAATAACACAACTAGCTGCACAAGATGTAATAATCTCATATTCCCTTCAAACAATCTTCCTTACGAAAGAAATATTTTTAAAACGGAAATATTAAATTCTGCACATCAAAGAGCCCATTGAATGTAATACCATTCCTGAGTCACCTTATTCTTCGAAGGATGTATTTTGTAAAAGTGCTCCATTTCGTTAAAAACAAAATGGATTCTGTTCTCTTTCTCTTTCGCCTTCGATATATATAGAAACTGATTCTGAGCTATTGAAAAACGAGATTTCAATGTCCCATAATTTTCCGGAAGAACGGCATTGCAGAGAAATCGAAAACTTTCGAATATCTATTCTAGTTCGATTCGGATTTAACGTATAGTACGGAGTCGGTAGTGGGGTTCAGAATGTTCCAGACTCCAAGAAATATAAATTCACATTCATAGAGACACACTTACCACCGAGTCTGAAACGACATCTGCCCCTTTGAATTCGGGAACAATTGGGGTTGGAGAATGGAACAAATCAGAGTTAATAATGCTGACGATATATCCTATTTGCTGAAAGTTTCGGGGAAATTCGGAATTTTCGAGGAGTCAAGTTAAAGTGTTATTCACTACTGAAAAAGTTGAAAACTTTTGAGATTGAAAATATCGATGTTTTTTGTTGAACTAAAAACGAATGATTTGTTTTAGGAAAGAAGCAACACATCATTTCAAATGCATTTATTACTTCAAATAAAAGTTTTGTTTCCTGTCCCATATTTAGTGAATTACAAAAAAAATGTTAATGCTTACATTTATGCAGGCTTTTTATTTGGAGATGAGTAGTATTACAAATAACAAAGAACTCAGTTTTGAAAATGATAATAAAAAAATTGACGTTTTATGGATCATTTACCTATATCAAGAAAATGATTCACTCAACAGCAGCAGTCGATAATTTGAATATTAAAACGACACTCTACAAGCAAACCATACGCAAAGATTCGTATTTTATTATGTTACAAAACGGTACATCCTACTCTCAATACAATTGAAAACAATGAAAAAAATTTTGAATTCGAATATGCTCTCAAGTGATTCACAATCAAAAACTCAAAAACATTTGACATAAATTTGAAAAAGAAACTACAGTGAATAATAGTTCCTATACCTTCTGTACATTTTCTTACACAAGCATGTACCCAACTTATATCTCCCTTCTACTGTTTTCTCTATGAGTTTCAAATTTTAATTTTGGTGATTATATTACCATAACTTTCTGTCTTGAGATTGTCATGTTGTTACCATGTATACAAATAGAACTCTTTTCTGAATGAGTTATATAGCGCAATACAGGCATTCAAATGCTAAGGTGGAATTTACTCTTGTTTTACAATTTTGAAAATGAATTTGATTTGATTCGATCTGAATACTAATGAGTTCTGTGGCAGATCGAAACAGTGTTGTCTGGCTTGAAAAGCAAATATTTCTAGGATGGATCAGTTCCTTTGAATTTCTAGTTTTCCATCAGTTGAACAAATGTAGAATTCTTCCAAAGGAAGGAAGAAGGAAATGAATACAATAATGATAATAATGAGTTTCTTTGAACAAATGTTCCATACACAGAAGTTACATTCAGATGCAAAGTGGAAGTAAAAACTCTTTCGAAACAACTAGGAAATATTATAGTGGCCATACGGTGAGATGAGAAGCCACTGGCCCCACAATGAGATGGGCATATTTGAGAGAGGTCATATTTTCACAAGTGGAGCTTTCTGTTTGATTTTTCAACAAAAATATTCGTTGATGCTACGTTACACGAAGTTTTTCAATGGTCTATGATATTTTCTAAGGAATTGAATACAAAAGAGTGGCCCTACGATGAGATATTGAGCCACTGATCCCACAATGAGATGAGAATACATCTAAGAGTTCATTATCACATGGGGAGCTTTTGTTTGATTTTCCGATGATGGAGCATGTTTGATGCATGTGTAATACAAAAGAAAATTCGATAAGAGTGGTCCTACGGTGAGATGAGAGTCTATCATATTTTGTAAGGAATTAAATACAAAAGAGTGGCCCTACGATGATATGTGGAGCTACTGGCCCCATAATGGGATGATCATACATATAAGAAATCTAAAGAAATGAACTTTGAATGTTCAAGCTCTACACAGTAGGTTGAATGAACTGACGCCTATCAGCTAATACCTAGAAACAGCGCTGGATTATATCCGACAGGCGTCAGTGCAGGAATATAAACAGAAAATTTCCTGCATATGCAATTGGTAATACAACTAAAAGAGTCGACCTTCAATTTTGGAACGGGCACATTTGCAGACCGGTTTCGGGCTCCTTCGCCACTCGTCAGTGCAAAATTGTGACCATCATCGACCTAAAGTCAATGATATTCTAAAATGAACTTTAAATGTTCAAGCCCGTCTCGGATATTGGTTAGTACCAATATTTAGAGTTCATTTCTTTAGATGTAGAGATCTTTGTTTGATTTTCCAATGATGGAGCATGTTTTCGATGTATGTGTAATACAAAAGAGGGACACATAAGATTAGCCCTACGATGAGATGAGCCGCCACTGGCCCACAATGGGAGGAGCAGATTTCTTACAGCCAATTTCCACATGTGGAGCTCTTTCTGATTTATTTTTTAACGAAAACTTCTGTTTGATGCTACACCACACAAATTTTGTTGATAGTTTATGATATTTTGTACAAAATCCAATACAAAAGCTTTTTGTTCCATTTTTAACGGGAAAGCATGTTTGATACATGTCTAGTACAAAAAAAGGACATATTATAGTGGTCCTATGATGCGATAAGGGGCCACTGGTTTCACAACGAAATCAGCATATGTCTTAGAGTTCAGGCCAGTTGAGGCTAGTTTATTTTCAAAACGGTCGTTTTTTCGTACTTTCAATAATGGCTGATTATTGGAAGGTTATATGTAAGAGTAGAAGGCTGAAGCTAGCCTTGTGTTGATCAAATATAAGTAGTAGCGTCATTATATTGTGATTTATATATTCAATTTTCCTTCAATGAAAATGATTATTATTATTATCATCATTATTATTACCATTCATTTCCACCAGCAAGATCTTTCTGTTTCAATTTTCAACAATGGAGCATATTTGATGTTGGATCACACATTTTCTCAAAAGTCTATGATCTGTATCTGTATCTGTAGAGCAGGGAGGGTCGATTATCTTTACTCTTGTCGTGCCCTTTAATCCACCTCAGGATAATGTTATTATCTACCGAGGCTTTAGCCAAATCTTGGTGACACTCTAGTACTAGCCCTGGGGTTGTAAGTTATCTGTTCAAGGCAATAGGGCTTGTCTGCTGTCAGTGCAGATTGTTATGTTTTTGCCAGAAATTCCTTTCCTGGTTATTTAATTTGTGGCGATTGAGATACCAGCCAGTTCTGTTTGAACCACGCTGGTATTTCTTCCCATTTCCCACTTGATTCTTAGGCTTAGTGATCTGGAGTACACTCCATACCTTGAGCCTTCTTTGGTTTTTGAGCCGTCTGTATAAATCCGTATTGCATTTGTATCATCTGACTCTATGTTCTGCTCAATTTGTATTTTGTAGGGTTTATTAAACACAAACCTGGGTTCAATTGAATTATTTTGTACAATAGAGCAATAGATTACAGTGACTCCACAAAGAGGATCATATTTCCAAGAGTATATTTTCAAATGTAGAGCTTTTTGTTCGATTTTCCAACGATGAAGCATCTTTGATGCTACCCCAGCCAAATATTCTCAATAATCTATTATATTTTGTAAAACAATCTAATACAATCGAGGAATGGAATACAGAAGCGCATATTATCATTCCAAACCTCCATATTCGAAACTTCAAAGTTAAACTCAAGCAGTCTCAATAGCCGTGGGTCAGTCATTAGATTATTAAAGGATTCCGGGAATGATATAGTAGCGAACATAATTCCCATCGGCCGCGACAGGTCATAGTACAGACCTCGACAATGCGGAGGTTGTGCACCAGAGCGTAGTCTGCTGATCCAGAGACCCACAATCCTGGTGTAAGTTCGATCATCGAACTTCGGGAATATCGCTTCCAGTGCATTATGTGCGTCCAACTGTGAAATGACACTTGAAGTAGATAAATAGTTATGTGAGATGTTACTAGTTAAATTGAGTTGAGACGCAACTCCGAACGGATCAGGCTAGATTAGGATCGCCTTGACTTGAGGACTGGCATTCCAGAAACAACTGGAAGGAAACTATGTAACAAGGGGAGAGGTAATACCGAATTTGTTGATGAAAATAAGATGCCAACGAATTCTCTGGCATAGAATGAATCTATACTCTTTTTTTCCAGTTTTCATCGGAAAGTTACTTCTCTGCATGATCTACACATCTTTAAAGATGGAGGAGTGAAACGTCAAAACCTTTCTTTACCAAAAACATGAACTTTTCATTTTCCTTGAATTTGGAACTGGGAATCTATAACCAAAATCATCACTCATTCATAGCTAATACATGGGCTGAAAAGTCACGAACCTAACACATAGATGTCGCTAGTCTCATTCCATCCACCGCTTTTTTAGTTAGTACTAGCCTTCAAAAGAAACCAGTTGGAATTTTTTTGACATTCTACTCATAGGTTTGTTATTTATTTTGCTAAGAAAGACACTACCCATTGGTTGGACTACCTATCGGGCGCGTCCCCAGGTGGCGAATAGATGAACGACCTGGAGACAGGAGGCCCCGTCCGGGAAGCCAATGTGGCCTTACGGACGAGGTCGCTGGACTCTTGGTCGGTTGCAGAAATAAGTAGGCTGAGGGAAACTAAAACCCCCCAAACTCCTTTGCAAAACATGCCACTGTGGAGCAGCCTACCCAAGCTAAGGTATAAGAAATCGGGCCAACAGCTGAATGGCCGCATGATGATATGCGGTCACGAACGATCCCTTTGGGGAACTGGCCGAAACCTTATTGTAATCAGCCTACTTCTGGTAATGCGGGGCTGTGCCGGAGGTGACCAACAGAAACAACAAAAACAAAAACCAATCCTCAGGCTGAACAGAAGTGCTCACCTCAGTGTGAGGTGGTGACTGGGGATGAACAGAAATGTCGACTCCAATCTACCGCTTGGAATGAGTCTGGACATAGCAGATCACCTCTAACAGCAAGGGCACTTCCTGCGGCGGGCGCAAAGAGCTCCGCCTTGAATAAAGGCAAGGAACTGGCTGTCCCTGCAGGAAAGCTCCCTCACTTGTGCACCTCCACGGAGGGAACCCCAAGGAGGATAAAGAAGCCGCGCAACGACAGTAATGTCGCTGCACCTTCCAAAACCTTCGCGGGGGCCACAGTGAGACAACTCGAAGTTGCCAAAGAGAGTGTGTGTTCGTCGAGTCTTGGCCTACACCTGCCAATATTAAGGAGATATTTCCTAGTGACCTGTACACTTTCCTGGAAAGGACGATGACCCATGAGAATGTACAATAGGTCACATGTGGCCTAAGTGCTGTGAGTTTACACTCTCCCTCCCTACTCTACAGATATCAGAAGAGTGACACTTCTTTGCTATTTTCGAAACAATTTCCGAGGGAATTAAAGAATGGTATTATCACTCCATTATATAAAAAAGGCAGACGAACATTGTTAGAAAACTTTAGGCCGATTACAGTACCAACTGTCATATCTAAGATTTTTGAGAGATGCATACATACCAGGATACTTGGTTTTCTCGATACATAATGTTATAAGCAGGCATCAACATGGATTTTGCCATGGGAGATCAACAGAGAGTGCCTCGGTGGCTTTTCTCGATTACGTCCATAATGCATTGAACCGGGGAAGGTTTGTGGGGGTACTCTTCTTTGATCTTTCTGAGGCATTTGATTCTATCAATATCAATGTTGCTCTGGGCAAATTATCTGGACTGGGATTTCGGGGCATTTTTTCGTCGTGGCTCGCATCTTATCTTGAGTATCGGAAATTTTGCGTAAAAGTGGATGATTGTGGATCTCAACTTTTTGATGTTGATTTAGGGGTTCCTCAAGGATCAGTTTCAGGTCCCTTGATTTTTCTTCTGTACGTCAATGATTTACCAAACTATTTGAGCACTGAACACATTTTTTTGCACGCAGATGATACGACAATCGCCATTGATGCCGAAACCCCAGAAGAACTTGTGCAGAAAATGAATAATTTGTCGAAAGAATTTACTGATTGGTGTAGTGACAATTCCTTAATTGTCAATCCTGACAATCGAATTGCTCCTGTATATACCATATTCGCCAGATTTGGTTCCCAGAGACCACTGGCCGTTCGCAGACCTCAAAAATATACCCATTGGTGGGAAATTTCACTCGAATGGAGAGCTTATTGCCTACCCTGGGGTCTAGTTTGAGGTATTTAATAAATTGATCCCAAATATTTCATGGGAGTAGTGCAAACATCTCCTTAAATTTAAGGAGAACCTGCGACTAGCGAATTGATGAAATTTTTGGTATGTGATAATTTGTTTCAAATAAAAAATCGTGAAGGAATTTTTTTCTCGCCTATCCGCCATTTCTGGAATGATATTGAAATGCTGGAACTAATAACAATGTACAGTTTCTCTCCAAAAATTGAACTGGTTTTCGCTGCTAAGACAACCAGCGTGTTAAAAAGATCACTCAATTAACGTGTTTCTAGAGATTCTGTCTCTATCATAAATATATCTGAAGATTTATTGAAACCGGTTGAATTATTCATTTTATCATATTTTATGAGCCTACATTACGCAGTGATCGAAAAAAAAATGATTTCAATTTAGAATAACTCGTTTATTTTATGTCATTAATTATGGGTATAAAAATATCACTACTCTTGTTTTCTCACGCGTTTTCCGTAATAACTGACTTGTTAATGAACTAGTTAGATCAACGAGAAAAATAACAGGATTTGTTCATGACGTGCTCATTCTCAAGTAATTATTTTTTCAGCAAAATTTAATTAGTGTGATTGAAAGAACACAGATTGAAAAAAAACAACATCTGCTCATTTTCTTCTTCTTTTTTGAATCAACAGGTGTTTCTTCAATTTCAGCTGCTGTTCAACCTAGAACTCAAATCAGAAAAATATAAAATACCAGATTTTACCCTCGATTTTTGCACATTTTTGCACATGGATATACAATGAATTTATTATGGATATCCCGAATCACAAAGAGTTACTAGCAAAAATGTTGAATTGTTTCCCATACATGATATGGATTTTGGAGTAGTTATCATTGAGTTTTTCACTTCTTCATCTAATAGGTGGGCTGAAAAGTTCGTAGGCAAACACACACACACAAGTAATAATAATAAATTCGACCGATTTGGGCATCGGAACTGTCGAGGAAGAACAACAAATATGCTTACCCTTCCAATCTGACTATACTCGTTTGGAGTAGTGAAGTGGACTCGGGAGGAGCTGTTAGGGCTTGTACACAAAACTGCGGTGCGACGTCGAAATGCAAAAATCTGCGAGCTCGCACTACGCATCGCAAGAACTTACGAATTGATTGGGATGAACCCAAAATCTTCTTTGTTTCTTTTGCCTGTATCTCCTATTTCCTAACAAGAATTTATAACACAAAAATAAAAATCAATGACGAAATGAATTGTTTCTAAACTAAATAGTTATAGGAAAAACCCTACAGAGGCATTTCAAAAAATTCACTCATTGGAAGAAATTTTGAACTATGTTGGCTAACAGCTCACTTTCAATCCTGGATCGTTTTTCTATTCATCCAGTCTGCCTTTCAAACTAGAAATGAGGTCTGTCTTATCGAAAAAACAATTCACCTTGATCCAATTCAAATTTTTTCAGCGTCTCGGAACACGATCCCTCTATTTTCCAATTGTCTTTCCATCTCTGTCACAAGCAGGTGTACCGATTGACTCAGTTGATGCTCCTTGTGGAAATGTTAAACATTCGGGCTCTTTTTCAAAATCTAATAAGTGTACGCGACGTCCTTAACTCGATGAAAGATCGAATGGTAGAGACAAAATAAACGATCGAGCGAGAGTGACAGTTCTCACACCAGTGTTGCCAACTCACTGACGGTGTTTTACGAGATATTGTCGTTGAAAATCTTCTTAATTTAATTGGAAAGTGCGACCAAGTAAACTCCTGTATAGCTGAAATTTTACGAACTGCAGTTTGAAGGGGTGAAAAATACATTTCGTGAAATGAAAGATTGGTAAAGTGGGTGTCTGTCTCAGTCCTGAAGTTTCTCTGCGCTACATTCCACAAGGAGGCTACAAATTCTGGTAATTATCCACCTGTTAATATGATAAACTAATTATGACTTTGAAGTTACCGTGCAATCTGTTTTAATATATTCATACATCATCTACTTTCATGATACCAATTCTTAGCCTCACCTTCAACTTCCTTTCAGCGACTCATTATCAAAATTATTTTGTACTATATAAATAACACCAAACAATAAAAAAAATATTGACTTCATGAAATGAACAACATTTATCTCACTATTGGTTTATTATAGTGCGTTTCCTGGTACTCGTCTATTTGTTACTGCTCTATGTCATCGGGCATAGAGCGAAATGTGACCTGTGACAGTTACATAGAACATAAAAAAGCAGAATACTTCTGTAGCTGAAATTTTAAGAATTGCAGTTTCAAGGGATGAAAGATCCAATCTGTTGCAATACATTCATCCATCATCTACTTTCAACCTTCTTAGCTGAACCTTCAACTTTCTTCTAGCGAGTCATTATCGAAACTATTTTCTACCACATAAAGAACACCAAACAATAACAAAAAATATTGACTTCGTGAAATCAATAACATTTATTTCACAATTGGATTATTGGTGCTAAGTTTCCTGGAACTCGTATCACTGTTCTGTGTCATCGGGCATAGAGCGGAATGTGACCTGTGACAGTTACATAGAACATAAAAGAGCAGAATACCTATACAAAAGAGACACGGAACGAAAACCAATAACTTTTTTGGTTAATGACAATCTCAGGGATTATATTATTCAAGAAATTCCATAGGGTTATTGTGAAGTTGTATAAGGCTCAACAACCAACCGAGATACTTTTTGATACTTTCCCAAGTGCAATTTGTCCAATACATTTGAGTTTAGCGTTAGAGATGATATTGAATATCTCACTACATAAAAAAGGCCACAGAAACTCAATATCCAACATCAATGTACCACCAGATGAATGCCTCTTCTGTAGAAGTATGTGGTATTGTTCTATCCGTTTTTATTATTTGTATAAAAACGAGTAAAGTGGGATACTGAATCAAAATCTTTCTGAAACTTCATTGCTGAAGCAAAATTGAAGTGTGTAAAGTTTCAGAAAATCGTCAGACATTAAAAAACGTAACAAAAGCATTGCAAAGATTCTGACAATGTCCAAGTTTCATGTATTTTGCCCCTAATTGACAACACTGCGTTTCACATTGTAACGTTTTCTTTTCCGAATTTGGTCCATCGACACTCTGGGATCGGACTGAGAGAGCAGATAAAAGGTCGCGTTTATCTGACGTTGATGAGCTGATAGATTATGGCGTCAGTTATCGGGACTTTCGAACACCAGCCAATCAATATATATCCCCTAGGACAATTGAAATGCGTTCATTTGGGAATTGAATGGGACAAAAATGTTCAACAAATATTTAGTACGTACTAGGCCGTGAACATTCACATCGATGTTGTCATTACAAATATAGAAATCTTGNACGTATTCCGCAGTTCTCTAATTTTCTCAGGAGTTTTGTATGACTGACGGCATTGATTCCAGTGACGCATTTACTTTTGCAGCTGCAGGAAAACTCGAAAAAACCTGCAGCACAACATCATCTGAAGATCTTGATCTGCCAATATCCTCTCTCTCATGAAAAAAATGTAGCGATAGTGAGTTTCAAATTGTGCTTTACGAAATTTCAAATGCACCATTGATGCCTGAAAAAATCAAAGTCCTGGTACAAAAACGTGTATGATTCGTTTTCGAAATGGATGGATATGAGAAAATGGAAAACTATTACAGATAAAGTGATATGAGATATTACCGATGAAGTGTTGAATCCTCTACCTAGTAGAGCATCAAATTTATGTAAAAAGTAGCAATTCAGTGAAGAATAATGTAAATATATCCACTTCATCAAACATAATCGCAGACAGATCAAAAAATGCATTAGGGACGCATATAATAAAACATATCTGAAGATGAAGAATTTTTAACAACCTATAACAATTTTGGAATATAAAAGTATCAACTTGATTTGCTTTACTTTCAGTTAGGAACAAATAGTGGGTTTGCCGGTGCGTGTAAAGGGAAAGAAAAAACAAAAATCTCAATGTGCAATGCAAATAGCGATGCTTTTTGCTGAAAATGGTAAAAACATAACAAAATTGAAGAGACATGGTGGCTGGAAGTCTACCAATGTCGTTGAAGAATATAAAGACTATAAACTTATGAACGAAATTAAAATTTCCAGAACCATTCAAGAATTATCAGATGAAAACTATCAATGTGAAAAGAAACTTTTTCTATGGATGCTATACAATGTGCACTTCTCTCATCGCTTTCATACATTCAAAACGAAAGATTTCTCACGCAGTGAGAAATATCCGCCATTACAGTGAGAAATGATTTCTCACTGTTATCACGATAACCCAAGTCAGTCATTAATTGTTACATGTCGGATTTATATAACACGTTCTCCATGTTGACAACGCTACGCCGACGATTCGCATGCAATATCCAAGTAACCCATTGTCGGCGTTTCCATAACAACAAAACCGAAGAACTGCATAATTACTGCTGTCAACTTACCCAACGAAAATAGTTTTATTGTTGATTGTTATAGTATAAACTGTTCAGACTTATCAAATATTGGATATAATGGAATACGAAGGTTTAGAGTTGGAGAATACACTTCCAGAAATTGCTCAGAAAGCAGTAGATGCTGGCAATAATTTGTTACCAAGCACGTCAAGAGAAAAATATGGAATCGCTTTCAGAAACTTTATGGACTGGAAAATGAAATTCTTGTTCAGAAAATACCTTGTTAGTTTATTTAGAAGAGTTGTCAAGAAGATTGAAATCATCAACAGTATGGTCTCAGTACTGCATGCTGAGGAGTACTATGAATATGTTCTACATGGGCTAGTGTATCACCCCCTTAAAGGTTTGCACCCAGCTACCAAACACCCTGTATAATAATAATATGTTTATTATCGCATACACTGATATACATTACATAGAGTTCTATCGAAAATAAACAAGATAATCACAGAAGCCATAGAAATCTATAGCTTATTCGTGATAAGGATACATTGTAATTAACTGTATAAATACTCAATCTAACATTGAAAGATAATGAATGATGAATTAATCGACAACCTTATTAACAGAGACAGTAGTTTCAGATAGAATACATAGTTATTTTCGTCTGCTCAACAAATGCTTAAGTTAAATTGCTGTTTCAAATAGTTTGATTAACAAAATCAGAAAAGAAAGCTCTTTCGGTATTCAGAATGATTTTTTTACTTCTCTCTTAAATATGTGAGAACTGTTGATATTTTTGATTTTTTCTGGAAATATACGTGTGGTTCGAGATATGTTGCATTTCTTTGTCCTATGGTTTTGTCACATCGTGGCGCATTTAAAGACTTTTTTTACATTACTGAGTATGCTCATACAAAAAAGTTGTCGAATATAACCTACATTCGCTTCTTCAAATAAGGCAACAGTTGGATGAGTTTTTTTCCTATTAAATATAATCTTCAGTATCCATTTTTGTATGACATTTAGATTCCTAAGATAACAATCATGCACTCCTCCCCAATTTATTATACCACAGGATAGTTGGGATTGGACAAGTGCGAAGTACAAAGTTTTCAAATGTTGAATGTCTAGAAAGTTTTTTAAGTTATTGAATTTAGAAAGTGTATCTCTTAATATTCTGATTATTTCTTTCATATGTAGGTACCATCGAAAATATCTATCTAAATGGATGCCTAGATATTTTATTGACTCGCCTTCAGGTATGTGATTATTGTTTCCTATATTTACGGGTCCCATATTGGTTAATGATGTGACAGGCAAATATTTGTTATTTTTTAAATTGATCGTAAGTTTATTGTGACAGAACCATTTTTCGATCTCAATGAAATCTTTTTCTGCAGACATTTTCAAATGGTTCCATGAAGAGTCGGTATACATGACAGCCGTATCGTCAGCAAAGCTCAAAATTTTACCTTTTGTTGGTATCGGCAATAGTTCATTCAAATATATTGTAAACAGGATTGGTCATAGAACCGTTCCTTGCGGAACACCATAAGTAAAAATTTTGGGATAACTCATAATCACATCGATACTAACTCTCTGTTCTCGGTCACATAGATAGCTTTCGATAATGTCGTAAGCTTTCCCACGTATTCCGCAGTTCTCTAATTTTCTCAGGAGTTTTGTATGACTGACGGCATTGATTCCAGTGACGCATTTACTTTTGCAGCTGCAGGAAAACTCGAAAAATCCTGCAGCACCACATCATCTGAAGATCTTGATCTGCCAATATCCTCTCTCTCATGAAAAAAATGTAGCGATAGTGAGTTTCAAATTGTGCTTTACGAAATTTCAAATGCACCATTGATGCCTGAAAAAATCAAAGTCCTGGTACAAAAACGTGTATGATTTGTTTTCGAAATGGATGGATATGAGAAAATGGAAAACTATTACAGATAAAGTGATATGAGATATTACCGATGAAGTGTTGAATCCTCTACCTAGTAGAGCATCAAATTTATGTAAAAAGTAGCAATTCAGTGAAGAATAATGTAAATATATCCACTTCATCAAACATAATCGCAGACAGATCAAAAAATGCATTAGGGACGCATATAATGAAACATATATCTGATGATGAAGAATTTTTAACAACATATTACAATTTTGGAATATAAAAGTATCAACTTGATTTGCTTTACTTTCAGTTAGGAACAAATAGTGGGTTTGCCGGTGCGTGTAAAGGGAAAGAAATAACAAAAATGTCGATTTGCAATGCAAATAGCAATGTTTTTTGCTGAAAATGGCAAAAACATAACAAAATTGAAGAGACATGGTGGCTGGAAGTCTACCAATGTCACTGAAGAATATAAAGACTATAAACTTATGAACGAAATTAAAATTTCCAGAACCATTCAAGAATTATCAGATGAAAACTATTAACCCACTCTCAAACGTGTCTCCAAATACACACTCTCAAAATCCCACACAACTTTTCTAAATGATAATTGAGTCGAGATAACATTCCCAGTTCAACCTTGATCCTGCTTTCTTTGTGATCTCGAATTCTAATATCGTATTCTACAACTAGCACACATTTTCCTTCATGCGAACTTTTAAACATCCCCTTCACACAAGAGACACGAGGACGCTACAGTTTTTATGCAAGGCTGGATGAGGACGTTACAAAGAAAAGTAGGGCAAATCGTTTTATATTTCATTTTTCCGGCGGCCAATATATCTTTCATGTAATACAAACGTGATGTATTTCACGATTTCGTTGTCGAATGACAAGAAATGGTTTTCTGTTTTTTGGTCATTTACAGATAAAATGTAATTTCTCGTGGATACCGCCCCGATGTTTTATGGGTTTGATTTTTCGTTAGGACTGGACGTCGAATATATTTCAGATAGAGAGATTGTTCTCCAAACAGAAATGTTCGAAAAATATCAAAAAAAACCTAACTGCGGTACAAAACGTCAGAGGCTGATTCGTTAGGTTGTTTTAATAAAAAAGTTTCTATGAACTCTTTCATCGCCTGTGTTTTGTTCATATCTAGAAAGTTTTCGAGAAAATAAAGTCACTTCTGAAAACTATCCATGGGCAACATTAAATAAAAATCAAAAGTAAATAATGAAAAAATTTCGACCTCAAAGTAAATTAGTGAAATGTCCACCTTCTGATATAATGCATGACTGCAATCGACTTGTCATTGATTGTTTGACACGTTCAAAAATATCTGGAGTATCCCTCATGACAATGTATTTGTCAATTATTCGATTCCTCAAGTCATTCACATCTGATACAAGAGTTTCAAAAACATGAACCTTCAGATGACCCCAATAATACTTGCAACACAATAATTTTGGGTGAAAATCACCAGGAGTTAGAGCTTGGACCCGCTGTATGTAATATGGGTAAAGAAGGTTTCTTTTCAGAATTGTCCATACGGTTTTTGGGCTGACTTCCAGCTGCGGTGCAATTTTCCTGGTTCCATTCGAATGATCTTCTTCTATTGCATCAAATATAGTTTCTTCTAGTTCGAGCGTTGTTACAGTTTCTGTTCTTCCAACACCTGCATTTTTATTAAAACTCCCAGTTTCTTTTTAGAATTGTTTATAAGGTTATTGGGCTGACTTCCTGCTGCAGTGCAATCTTCCAGGTTCTATTTGAAGGTTCTAATTGTATCGCATCAAGTATACTTTCTTCTAGTTCGAAGCGTTGTTACAGTTTCTGGTCTTCCACCACCTGCATTTTCATTGAAACTCTCAGTTTCTTTTTAGAATTGTCTATAAGGTTATTGGGCTGACTTTCAGCTGCAGTGCACTCTTCCAGGTTCTATTTGAAGATTCTTCTTGTATCGCATCAAGTATACTTTCTTCTAGTTCGAAGCGTTGTTACAGTTTCTAGTCTTCCACCACCTGCATTTTTATTGAAACTTCCAGTTTCTTTTTATAATTGTCTATAAGGTTATTGTGCTGACTTCCAGCTGCAGTGCAATCTTCCAGGTTCTATTTGGAAGTTCTTCTTGTATCGCATCAAGTATACTTTCTTCTAGTTCGAAGCGTTGTTACAGTTTCTGGTCTTCCACCACCTGCATTTTTATTGAAACTCCCAGTTTCTTTTTATAATTGTCTATAAGGTTATTGGGCTGACTTCCAGTTGCAGTGCACTCTTCCAGGTTCTATTTGAAGGTTTTTCTTGTATCGTATCAGGTATAGNTGCAGTGCACTCTTCCAGGTTCTATTTGAAGGTTCTTCTTGTATCGCATCAAGTATAGTTTCTTCTAGTTCGAAGCGTTGTTACAGTTTCTGGTCTTCCACCACCTGCATTTTTATTGAAACTCCCAGTTTCTTTTTATAATTGTCTATAAGGTTATTGGGCTGACTTCCCGCTGCAGTGCAATCTTCCAGGTTCTATTTGAAGGTTCTTCTTGTATCGCATCAAGTATAGTTTCTTCAAGTTCGAAGCGTTGTTACAGTTTCTGGTCTTCCACCACTTGTATTTTCATTAACACTCCCAGTTCCACATAATCTTGCATGTCGTTCTAAATGTTTTAGCACATGGAATTACTCTGTTGAGATTTATGCCCTGGTAAATTATCCGTGCTCCTTCCGCATTTCTATTGCTTGATCTAAAAAAAATTGGAAACAATAACAATAAGTCAGTGGCGTACTTTCATTCCCAATATTATTGGCTATGGTGCCCACTGGACCAAATAATTTCAACCTAGTTAGGGCTAAATAAGCGCCTCTTCAATTCAAATCACTGTAGCTGCATTTCAGAAACGAAGTAACTCAGGATATATGTTCATAAAAACTTTTTTTCAAACGATCTAACGAATCACCCTTCTGAAGTTCCATAGCATAGGTATAGGCAACACCTTGTATATCCTAGGAAGTGCTCCGTATCGATGATACGGACATATTGACTATTAGCATCTCAGTAGTCGATCTAGCTCAGTTTAATTTTCAGATTGTGGTTATATACCCAACAAACAGTGAGAAACATTGACTTTTCCACAAAAAACGTCTTTTCATAACTTCAGTTAGATTTCAGAGGTTCTAGACAAAACTCATTATGAATAAAATATGTAATTACACAATATTTTCCTGAAAAATAGCTCAAATTATGACTAGCATAGCTGTGGTAGTTTTTGGTTTTGATATTCGTCTTATTTTAATAGACAAATTGCATGCAGCTTGGTTTGATTCAACAAGAACATACACATATTGACAATGTCTCTGTTCCGTTTATTTATTTATTACACAAATAGGGATACAAACAGAATAAATCCAAAAAATATTCTCATTTTACATATGAAAGATAGTGAGTAAACAAAATATAAATAACGAGTACATTACACTATATAGTAATGAATATTACAAAAAAATAAAAAAAACAGTATATGAAGAACTGACAACTAATTATAAATTAAAATAGATTTTACATACTTTTTAAATGTAAGGAAAGGTAACCTCAGTTTTTCAATATCATTACAATGAGTATTGAAGGATCCGACAATCCTGCATAAAGGAGAGTTTTTTCCTGAATTGATTTTTCTAAATGGGGTTGCAAAGAGATCATGGTTTCGCAAGTCTCTGCAAGTTTTTACCCGCCAATTGTTTGACGAATTTATTTTGAACACTTTCAATTCTTTGTTGGTAAATCGAATATTGTGGACTCCGAACGACAGATGCAAAGTTCAAACGACTATGTGCATAAGAGTAATATATATTGAGAAGAGCTTTTGCATTTCTGAACTGTCTTTTATTTCTTAAAATGAAACCCAATAAACGATTACACATATTAACGGTGTTCTCAATGTGGGATTTGAAAATGATTTTGGAATCCATTATTACTCCCAAATCATGTACTTCATTTACTGTTTTGATTGTGTGATTTTCTATTTGATATTGGAAATCAATGCCACTACTATTGCCCCAGATTTCTGCAAATGCTTCAAGATCATTTTGTAATCTCTCACAGTGCTGGATTTCTTTGATGGTTCGATATATCTTGAGGTCATTGGCATATAACAAAAAGAATGTTGAAATACTTCAACAATATTGTTAATATAAATTATAGAAAGTAATGGTCCCAAGTGACTCCCCTGTGGTACACCTGATGTAACCACAAAAGGTTTTGACTGGTAACCGTTAACATCTACAACTTGATGCATTCCTGTAGTGTATGACGATATCCACACCAGATGATGCTGATCTATCCCGATTTCTGCGAGTCTTTCAATGATCAAGTAGTGACTTATTTTTTCAAGATACTTCAAACATATGTGCCAAAATTCCATAATAGTAGGCACTGGATTCTCAGAAATATTATTGAATCGAAAAGAAACCATTATGTTCAGGTTGTGATTCTATATATTTTATCATCTCCTATTTAAGCAGCTAAATGGTCATAGGATAACGAAAAACGTGTTTTATTCAATAAAGGAACATCCTGAGAATTTACTGCCTACTATTTTGGATTTATAGTATATTATCAACAACTCCTAGGAAATACAAATACAATACAAATAATGTGAATGTAGCACGTATACGTTTCAGAATAACTTTCCATAGTTCCATGTGAGTCGTTCGTCATTAGAATATCATTTGATTTAGTCCATTCACCATAATCACCATAATTTATTTATGATAATTATGAATATTATTTATTCAACGCACTATTGTTAACCGAAATAATGATGAAATAGCAGCAAAACTAATCCACAATACATCGAATTAATAGCATTCATTGTCACTAATAGCCTCATTGAATATTTCAATCAAAATGCTCATTTCAGCTTGATTGGATCTAGTATAGAAAGTAATTTTTGAAACACTATACTTTACTAACATATATGGGTTTGTTAGCCGTAGTCTGGAGTTTTTGAGTTTTTTTTCAGGTCAATATTCAGTCGTTTTTATAATTCATTAAATTTTTTTGGGTTCAGTCCAGTACAAAATTCACTATCATCTTTGAAAGTAATGATGATAACAATAATATTTATTTTTCTTCAGACAATAAAAAGTTGTATAGGAATTTTTCTTGAAGAAAAAGAAAAATTATACGCCAAGCGAACACTTTTCAACGAGGTACGATTTGAGAATTATCATACTTGGTAACTTTGAACATAACTTTATTCTGTTATATGGAACATCAAAGTAATTTTTTTTTGAGCAATGAATACATCATATGCCATTCTCTTCAAGATGATCACTTGGCGATCAGAACACATGTCGAGGTGTTGAAATAATGGTTTGGTATTGGATATTGAAAGTGGATGAACTCCAGAAATATATTCCAGAATGGCAAAACAAAAACCTGAGTTGTCAAAATAAGAAACAGTTTCAAGACGAAATGTCCCGTCGGCAGGCCAAAAGAACAAGAGGTTCCGGTATTTTGTCTGTGTTTTTGTATAACTGACTTTAGTGGATCGTGCTTTTGTGCTCTGTAGGAAGGTCTTGAGAAAAAACTGAGCATCATCAAAAAAGATTTTCACCGGAATCGTTACTTCAAAATGAGGGTGGACAGACTTTTGTTCGAAGACAACAAAAGCCCTGCAAGGAAGAGCAGCCGTCACAACCAGTGCTTCTACTTACCTACGTCAGTAATGCCGAGCCGAGATCATCTACGGGGAAGAATATTGATTCAAAAGGAAGTTCAGAGAAGCTGCATATATGTTGTCAAACGACGCATGCAGCCAAGCTAGCGTAGAGATACGGAACATATGGAAACCAGTAATAATCTATAAGTGTTCCTAACAATGAACACATATGTTATCTTTGTTTCTTCGCTTTCGCTCCTGTCGCTCAACAGATTCGATTGAAAAAACAATCGCAGCCCATTATGAAAACATAGTCTAGGGAAGGCATGATGGAAACTGTTCATGTTTTGAAAGTGTTGAAAAACATTTCACAACATGCAACTCAGACTAATTTTTGATCGTTTGGTTGAATTTGAGTTTCGTGTTTATTTTCGAAACGAAAACAACTTTTTTGTTTCTGTTTTTGAAAACGAAACTAGTCGTAAGCGATTCCGTTCGGTGGAAATCTGTCTTAACGGAGTCTGTTATCGATTTCTGCTGTCCAGTATTTCTGATATGAACCGCTCTTGGTGGAATCAAATGTGACAAGTCACTTGAATATTTCCCGTGAAAATATCATAGAAGAGAGAAAAATCGCCAACCTTTCTTCGATGTTCCAGGCTATCAAGGTTGTACGTGATGTTTGCGTCTCCAAACAGGCGGATGGCTCTTTTCTGGATAAAATCCAGCAACTTCAAGGTATGTTTGTGGTCAGAGCTCCATACGTGAGGACAATACTCCAAAGAAGGTCTAATCAGAGCTTTATAAAGCATCAAAAGTTGCTGAGGTGTGTATAGTTTTCTGGTTCAGAACAGTGTTCAAAGATTTTGAGAAGCAGCCTTTCCAATTCCAGCGACCTGATTGTGCCAAAACATATTGGTGTCCATTTTAACTCCCAACAAACTTATCGAAGCGGAATTGTCTTACCTGACACTATTATATCCAGTTCATAGACATTTATTTTCTTGGAGAAAGTCGATGGCTGGATATTCGTGGCATTGCATTGAACCTGGTCACTTTCACTCCAATTTGAAATCACTTCTAGATCCTTATTGAGATATGCAACCTCCTGCTGCCGGTGAAGATGTGCCTACGTAGCCGATGTCCTGGAATCCAAATGGAATGACGAGACAAGTGAGCTGTCTTCAGCAAGGCAATATATTGAATTCTTGTTTTTTTCCAATAAGTCGTTGATATACGATAACATGAGGGTTAGAGAAAATATTCGAAAGGTATCCATCGACGGCAACTTGCAGGGAACGTTCTTTCAGGAAGATGAACAGTCATACTCAGAAATGATCCGACAAGCCATGACATCGAAATTTAGCCAGTAAACCCTCATGCCATACACGGTTGAAGGCCTTAGATTAGATTAGATTAATATGGGGCTTCTGTGCTGAACAGCCACTACACTGCGACCTTTGCAGATCTATTGTGTGTGCCCTCATGTATGCTAGAGTTCCTTGTCTAGGCCCGTCCTTGTGACTAGAGTCCATAGGCCAGGCCTCAAGTTCCTCATATATTGAAAGGGTTGTGGTTTTTCCTCCCCTAATGTTGCAAACCTTATCCTTGGCAGACCTTCGCAATAGCATAGTATGTGTACGGAGGTTTCCTCATCCTCTTGGCAAAGCCTGCATAGGGCTGTGTCTGCCAGTCCGATGTTGTTCATGTGTTTGTTAAGTCTACAGTGTCCCATCAATAGCCCGACCAGAACTCTAGTTGATCGCCTATTCAGACTTAGTAGGTACTCCGTGAATTTTGGCGATGACTCTTTAATGAACTCTTCGGCCTGTCTCATACCCGGCGCCTTATTCCACCATCTTTGAGATTGTTTTTCCTTCCAGTTGCTGTTTTTCGCAGCGCTTTTGCTGTACCACAAAAAGGTTCTGGGCCAATGGGGAAGCGTCGTGCTCCTTCTCTTGCTAAGGAATCAGCCTCTTCGTTGCCCTTGTATCCTGTATGGCCTGGTACCCAGGCTAATGACAGTCTGTTTTGACTACCTAGTTTTTGTAGCTTTTCTAGGCAGTTCCAGACCAGTTTGGAATTGACCTGCATGGAGCTGATTGTTTTTATAGCTGTTTGGCTATCAGACTATATTGCAATAGTTTTTCCTTAAACTCTTGCCTTAGTAACTCTTCTTCGCAGTGACGTATTCCTGCTGCTTCTGCCTGGAATATCGTCACTTTTTCACTTTTGTCTTTGGTTTAGTTATATAGATTCCTGCTCCTACACCGTCTTCAGTTTTTGAGCCGTCTGTGTAACAGAGCTATACTGGGAAAGCATCTCATCCGATGACATTCCCATTATGGGGTAGTTTTCCAACTCTTTGCTTAGCTCGTTGTACCTCTTACCGTGAAGCATGCTTATAGGTCAGTCTACTGATGACTGACCTGGCTTTCCCTTGAATATATAGATGTAGTGGCGTTAGGTTCAGCAAGACTTCTAATACTTCTGTTGGGGTGGTTCTCATAGCGCCCGTGGCAGCCAGGCAAGCTTGCCTTTGAATGCCACTTAGCCTTCGAATTGCCCCAACCTGCTGAGTCTTTGGCCACCATACCACCGAGCCATATGCTATCATGGGTAAGATAACCCTGGTATATAGCCATATACCAGGGTTATCTTACCATATTTTTGGTTGTAAACCCCAATTTTTTCCGCACATCCTTCCACACAAGTTGAAGGCTATCGTGCTTTTTTGGATTATTTTTTGTAGGTGTTGATTCCATGTCAACTTGTGGTCAAAAGTATTTTGCCTCTTGTGCAATTGGAAATTCTACCCCGTGCAGTACTGGTGGCTTCAGCCCTCTGACTACTTTCTTTTTTGTGAAGACTACTAGTGTAGTTTTGACAGGGTATAGGTACTGTTAGTTCCTCCTCCTGGCACCATTTATTTATTATGTTCAGAGCCGTTTGTGTGTGCTCCGAAACAGTTCTTGCGAATTTGCCTCTTGCGATAATCGCGAGGTCATCGGCATATCCTAAACAATGCATGCCTTTGGATTTTAGCCTCATTGAAGGCCTTAGAAATATCAAGCGCAATAGCTCTTGATTCTCCATGTTTCTCAATTGTGTTATTCCAAATATGGGTGACATACGATAGATGGTCGCCTGTTGATCCTTGTTTCCGGAAGCTATATTGATGATCGCTCAAGATGTTAAAGCCTTCCAAATATTTTCTCCATGATTTTTTATATCACTGATAGCAAAGCAACTGATCTATAGTTATTTGGAAGATTTTCCCTGCCTTTTTTGGGAATAGGCTAAGACAGGTTGAAAAGTCTGCAAAATATTGGTTCGAGTTCATTTGCGCACATTTTAAGTACGATGACGGGCACTTCATCAGGGCCAGACTCCTTGTTGATATTGAGCTGTTTCAAAATTTGCTTGACTAGATGCTGTCGAAAAGTAATTTTTGGCATTGTGGATTCGAGTGTGAGAATAGTGGGTGCGGTGCCTTTTCCAGAAAATCAACTGTGGAGTGGAACGCAAATTGTTCAGCCAGTGATTTTCTTTTTCTATGGCTATTGTTGCAATTGAACCATCCGCTTGTGTTGGTGAATTGTGTATTTTGTGAAGTTCTGATTAACAGCTTTAGCCACCGACCAGAAGGATCTAGACCGATTGGGATTGGCAAGCAGTTAATCCCCAATTCTCTGATTGTGAAGTTTTTTGCTTTCATTTATCCTGAGTTTGCAGCTGTTGCGAGCATTAACAAACCTAGATAGGTTTTTGTCACTGGGATTTTTGTGCTACTGCTGGTAGGCGAGATTTCGGTAGGCAAGGGCTTGCTCGTAATTTTTGTTGAACCAAGGTTTGCCCGTTCATTGAAAAAGAAATATATCCACTCATGGATGATAGAATAACTTCCGTGACTTCAGAAGCACAAGATGATGGATCTTCAGAAGTGAAACGAACATCTAGCCAGGAAAAATGGTCTTTAAGATCCTACCATTCAACTGATCTGTAATGCCAAACTTTGCGCGGCTTAGAATTCCAGGTGGAACATTCATCAACATGTATATAAGTAACTAGGAATTCAGCACATTCCTCGTTCATCTTGAGATTACAAAAAGAAAGTTCTTTACATTCGCTCTGTCTATCATAAAAAATCATCTATGTTTCTGCAGATGATAAGATTCAATTTTGGTCACAGTTCACACATAAGCTGAAAAGTCCCGGGCCTAAGAGAAGAAACGTGTTTTTTTTTGGTTCAAAATTGGCTTCATCAACGTAATCTCCATTAAAAGCCACACAATGATTCCAGCGTTGCTCTAACATTCCAATACCACTTTTATAGAACGATTCATCTCTTGCCTCAACTTGGCTTCGGTTTCAGCAATAACCTCTTTATTGGAGCGAAATTTCTCACCGGTGAGCATTTTTTCGAAGTCTGTGAACAGCCAGTAGTCGCTGGGAGGTCAATCTGCCGAATACGTTAGATTTGGGAGCAATTCGAAGTTCAATTTATGTAGTTTTGCCATTGTTCTCATTGACTTGTGACACAATGCGGAGTCCTTATGAAACTTTCAAGTCATTGCTCCGCTTGAACGGTATTTTTTCCCAGCAGTGTGAAATCAAAACACGAAATTGTTTTTGATCCCTTGTTTTGAAAATAACGAAAGTAGTGTTACTCTCAGCACAATAAATCACAAACTCATGACTGGAATATCATGAATGTTCAACAGCTTTCTTTTGGAGGTTAGTACTAAGTGAAAAAGCGCTGAATGCAATAATGCTAGCGCCATCTATGTGTTGGGCCTGAGACTTTTTGCCCCAGGTAGTATTTCACCTTGGTTAACTGAAATATCATTGTGATTGGATGGTAATACTACGGGCGTGTCATCCGCGAATGTAGTGAAGAAAGCAAAATCTTTCAATTTTCCAATGTCATTGATATACAGTAAAATGATACAGGTGCCAAAACTAACCCTCGCGGAACACGAATGTTTATGCTTCTTTGTTAAGGCGATGCATTATTTATCTCAATATACTGCTTTCAATTTCGAATGAAGTTTGAAAGCAGAGAGCTGAAAACAACGACACCCTAAGCAACATATCAATGTCGGACACCCATCCCAATTATCACCAGATCGGTTTTCCAATGAATAAAACTTCCCGCCCGGAAAAAAGTGACGACTCTTCTAATCTTCTCTGATACATTCGGTCCATCATAAACCTCTTCTGACATAGCTCGTTCCTGTGATGTTATTTGTCAAAACAGGCCATATAGCTACGTATACTCATTCTGGGAAGCGACCAAGTGTGGAAATTACTTAGAGAAAAGACGGATGGGTCGGACGTCAACCGAAGGTCTACAGACGACCCGACACTCCAGAAAGGAATAAGGAGAATTTCAATTTTATTTGATACAAATGCGGAAAATCATTCTTCCATTCTCGTTCTCTACATGCGGAAAAACTCTGTCAGCTTGATTTATCGCGTATATATTTTATACTGATGCCCAGGTCACCGACGGTTCATAGTGAACAGGTTTTCTTTGTCGAAATGTGCTAGCTCTAATTTGGCACTTGATATGTTTATTTTGCGAAGGGGGAATGGGAGCTGGGGTGCGACTGGCTTCAGAGAAGCCAACTTTTAAACTCTACTGGAAATTCCGGAATAGAAATATCATTTTTATCAATTTGAAAAATTTCAGACATGTAATACATGTCACAGATTTACTTCCAAGGATTCATTCAATTACAAAAACCAGATGAATATATGAAATGTAGAGAAATACGTAGCTGTTGTAACTATTGCAAGTTCTGATGTCTTCAAATGCGTCACATTCTAATATATAGTCCCACAAATGGGCTTGTTTCATGCTATGGAAAATGATACTGGTTTGCTTATAGACTGATCGAGCTAGGGGTATATATTATACTTATCAAGCCTAATCGGTCCCAAAATCTCTTTACATTTGCGGAAAAAAGAATAATTGGAAAAGCAAGAATTTGAATTGTCCGCATGTCTGTTGGCCAATAAAAATGATCGTGTCTAGAGCGGAGTTGCCGAGTGTATTGGTTTTTAATATCCAATCTCAGACCTGATGATCCAATTTGACAGACGCCATTTTTGTTGTTATTGTTGTCAACTCGGTGTGAATTCAACTGTTACAATTATATAATTACAGAAAGTTGAAAAAGGCGGATACCTATTTTGCAGGTTATTTTTGGATTGATATGTTCTGGAGTAATTCTAAATTTCACTGTACATATTTTTGCTTTTCTTTCCAGTCACCATACTACTCCTTGGCCGAGATAAAATAAAAATCAAATAAAAAATTTCATTTCCTCGATAAAAGACAAAGTCTGAAATGAATGTCATATAAATGAAAGGGACCTACTAAATATACCACCTACCATTTCAATTTTTCATTCTTCATTTCGGTACCAAAGTATTGCAAATTTTTCAAGTAAAATTCATCTATCACTTCAAAATCGACTCTTGGTAATTTGTCGGGAGTCAGCTTTAACTTGATCCAGTTTGCTATATTTTTTGATTTTCATAACTTTATATCATTAAATAATGCATAAAATCATAGTTTAGGTGAATATTTTGTGATGTATCGACTTTGTGTACTGATTTTAGATATAGAACTTATTTGCAAACATGATTTTTCGTATACATTTTATTCCATGTGGAGTATTTTTCATTAACTGAAACGTCAACGGGTCCATATACACTTCCATAATCAAATTGATAATTATAGGCTTCGTAAATTTTACGATTTGGCAATGTTGATTATTTTTATTGTTCCTATTGGTCAATCGAACAAGAAGCGGAAATAAGGGCGTGACGTCACCACCGTACCACATTCGATTTTCAATAATTATTTACGGGAAAACTACGGTACTTAGAGAGATGAAACAAAGTGCACTGTTTTTCAATTTGAAAATTCTATCAAGTGAACTTTAAACCAAAAATCATGAAACAAGCCCTTTGGAAATTTTTCGGCCACTCCGGTGTAGAGGATTACTATTTATATTTCGGGATTAGCAAATAATAACAAACATTTTTGATTGAAAATGACCTTATTGTTTTTCGGAATATTTCTGTTGATGATCAATACACTTTTGCATTCGTTCAAACCATTTTTTCGAAGCCGTTTTTCCATTTCTTTCGAGACACCTCCGAAAGAAGGTTTTTGAACGCTTCAACTTTCCTTTGGCTTTGACTGATCAAAAATTCATCTGTTTGACGAGATGTCGTATACCACTCAGAATCGACCGTTCTACGTTGCCAAAGTATAACAGTGGCCACACGACTCATTCGTCCGAAAAAATAGGCGACCATTTGCTTCGCTGTGCTTCTTCCACGAACAACTTTTGTTAGATTCAGCTTGTCTTGGAATACCCACACGGTCAACTGCTGTTTTGTTTCCGACTCATACGCATGTATCCATGATCCGTCACTTACGAGGTAATACCTTTTAACGTGTGATTCCCAACACGGGTTGGACGATAGGGAGTGGAAACCGAACGTCCAGCCTTGCGGTTCAAGCCACCGGTTCACACAGCGGTTGATTGGGTGAGTGAAGCAAACCAACTCATTTCAACTCATCAGGCTACCGTCCCACCAAATTCGTTCATGAAATTACGACTTTCTGTCATGGGATGGGTCAAATCCACCCATGTCATCGATGACAGTACATAAATAACATTCATTTGAATCACAATGGAGGAGTAGGAAGCCAAAACATTTCTTTCGACCATAGTTTTAGATGTTCGTAATTTCAGTTGCAGAAATTATAGCGTTAGAGGAGGCTAGCCTCCAGTTGATCTTCGTTAGTGTACGACTGTGTTTGTTTTTGATTAAATTATTCGGACGGGATGCCGTGACGGACCGGGACTGTTTCTTGATAATATTTGTGGATAAAACAGGTAGTATTATATTATAGCAGTGCTTTTTGATAATATTTTTATTGTGTTTTTAAAGTGTTTTCTTTCAATTTCAAGGTGTTTTCAGGTTCACACTTTTCGGTAAGTTTTTTTTTCCATTTATTATGGATAAGTTGGACGAAATTCAAAAATCTGACAATATAGTCGATTGGTTGCTAACAAATAATTGTCTTTATCTTTTGATAATAAATTTTACATAATTAAAACTCTGGGAAGGCCTCAGCCAAATTTGATTTCAATTAAAGCGTTAGATAATCGACAAAATCGAGGATTTAATATTAGTTGGTACGATAAATGCGATTGGTTAACCGGCTCCATTAAACGAGAAAAACTTTTATGTTGGCCCTGTGTTTTATTTTCCGAACACACTGAATACCAAACGTTGCTCAGATTTATTAAATAGGTGAGGTACCCCAAAAAATTTTCGCGCCTCCGGCGGGCTTTTCTGTGTGTATGAAGTATTTATGACTTTAGCCTCCCCTGTTCTCCAATGCACGATCCGTCACTGGTTTACCCTTACATGAGAGGTTATCATATTTGAAATTTTCAAAAATAAGCACAGACGAATGAAAGTGACCTCATGTCATCGATGACAGTACATAAATAACATTCATTTGAATCACAATGGAGGAGTAGGAAGCCAAAACATTCCTTTCGACCATAGTTTTAGATGTTATGGTGAACTAGGCACTTCACTATTGTGAAGCTTGGATAACACTATAAAAAATTCCATCCTAGGTTAAAAACATACAGATATCTAGGCAGATATGTAAAAGATATTCTCGCCTTTTTTAGAGGTACTACACGACAGCTGATCAAATTTATGACATTCATGAATAGTCTCAATAGCAACATTCAGTTCACACTCGAAACAAAGATAGAGAAACAGATAAGTTTCTTAGATC
>NW_019292156.1:11065-57445 GCF_000500325.1 Leptinotarsa decemlineata | reverse complement strand
TCCATTTGAAAAATCAAAGTTGCTACTGCTTTCTAATAGAAGCGGCAACACCGCATTGTCGAAAATATTTTAGTTGGCTAGAGAATGTCCGAATATGCCCTCCATTAAATTTTCAAAGTGATCCGTTGTCTGGTTCACCAGAAACGTCTAATGTGCCATCCACCGTGAATCAGCCTGTATAATACCCCTGCAACTGATTCACTGTTCAGTGGCTGATAACCCTGGAGGTTGACGCGACTTCAAATAAATTTAAAAAAAACAGGATATCCCTTCCAAACACAAACCGTCTCGTTAGTCATAACTTTTGATAACGTGTCTGACGTCACCTGGTTGAGAAACATTTAATCAAGAGAATGCAGATTCGTGTTCGTCGCATCCTCGTTATATTCCAAAGCGTTGAAGTAACTACGAGAGGTTTCTGATGCATTATGCATTGCATTGTAATGCATCTAGCATCCTCGTATATTCGACCAACGAAAAAATGTCATGTTCCATGCTGAGGAAATGGAAAACGATCTGAAATGCATTTCCGATTCTGTCGGATAAACTCGCGCTGCATTTCCATCAATATACGAGAATATATATTTGACTCGATTATGTATTAACCTATAAAATTTCAGCACATTCGGTTCGAACTCATACTTGATTCAACATGAATATCGAATCAAGTACGAAATCAAGTCACAGACTGAGTGCCTTGTTTCCGATCTTTCAAAACTGACAGAGAAATCATCGAGTTATAACTCTATACATATAATATAGAGATTACTTCTGAATGGAGATTCATTTTCTAAAATAGTCAGATAAATACCTACTTCTTGTGTTCCACACCAATGAAGCAATAGCAACTCCATTCCGCCTTTCGTTCTCAAGCACTACAGGAAAATCCTCAAGGTACTCTCAGAGCGGTGCCTGTGGAAAAACGCAGTTCTCCAGATGAAAGAGTTCTCAAACAGTGAAGTTCGAGGTATACTGAGTTGAACATCAAAACGAAGAGTAGCCACAGTCCGTCGCGTATTTCTGATATGTGGCACACGCCGAGACCTACCTTTCACAAAAAGAAATTCTTAAATTAAATAATTGTTACAGTTGTTTTCTTACCGGGTTGACAACAATAACAACAAAAACGACGTCTGTCAAATTGGATCATCAGATCTGTGATTGGATATTAAAACCAATACACTTGGCAACTCCGCTCTAGACACGATCAATTTTATTGGTCAACAGACACGCGGCCAATTTAAATTCTTGCTTTTCGAATTGTTCTTTTTTCTGCAAATATTGAGAGATCATGGAACCGATTAGGCTTGATAAGTATAAAATACCTCGAACTCGATCAGTCCATAAGCAAACCAGTATCATTTTCCATAGCGTGAAACAAGCCCATTATTGTAGACTTATCGCAACTCGTAACATCATCCAAAGCATTCTTTGAAGTCTTGGTCTATTTTGTTCGGGAAATGCAGCAAATGGAGGCTACGTATAGATTACGAATCTATGTCAATGACTAGTTGCCCGCGGCTTCATCCGCGTAGAATTTTATTCATCACATTAAGTGCCGTAACAGACCATTTCAAACAAGTATTTTTTTATCAACCCATTGTACCTATTGATTGACTGACGCTCTTATATTAACGTACAGCAGAAATACTTATTCTTTTCGACCCCTGTACTGTTCTCCAATAATTTATTCTTCAAGAAGATATTAAATTTCACTTTTTTTGATGTCTTTTTACAGAAAATCATCAAAAACAAAAACTTTCTTGAAACATATCTCAGTCACAGCTAACTGATAGGATCAAAAAATATACTGAAGAATATATGATGAACATAGATGAAAAATTAACAAACGAACAAAGAATATACTCCTTAACACTCCACCTCTACGTTTATTCAGCTTTCTTTGTTTTGACCTCTTTTCATTGGAAAAAGAGTTGATCAAGAATACATTCTATTTCAAAAGTACATCGTTCACTTCGAAGACTTCTTGCCAGACATATTGTTCAATTCTGGTTATGAAGATTTTATTCAATATGCTAAAAAAAATGTTTCACCATTGAAATTCTACCCACTGGTAGACAGTAAAATAATATCGTTATTGCACTCTGATATAGCACGACTTTAGCGGAATTTGTCAACCGATAAAGTGTTACCGAAAATTAATATCCGTAATAAATATCCTGAGACAAAAAGAAAACAACAATCGCGGACTGATACTCTCTGGACGAATTACACCCCAATGTGCGGAAACAGTCCGTTGGCACGCCACAGTGGCCTCCCGGAAGTTCTTTCGCTTAGTTCCTTTGACAGATTTGACCAATCAACTGCAAGAATATACTGTGACAGCTCCTGCAGTATCCCCATGCTGAGGACCTTCGGTGTGGATTATTTCTCATTTCAGGGTGACTTTTTGCACTCTCTGCTTTGTCTATTTCTCGGCTCAGGAACGTCATTCAAAGAAGAAGTCACCGTGAAAATGGTTTTTGTTTTAATAAAGAAATGGTATTTATACAATAGTTTGAGTCGACTCTTTTTTTGTTAGAGGAGGATGGAAAAAATTTACTGCGGTATCAATTCATGCATTACTAAACTGTATATTATATTCCGAGTCTACTTGATTAGAGGTGGAGCTTCCGGTATTGATTTATCTCTACCCACAAAATGATGAATGAAAAACAAACACAATGATGAAATTCCACAAACTACACCAGAATTGATTTAATCTTCATAAACTTCATTTTCAAAAATATCACGAAATGTTTCGTTATGAATAATATACTAAAATCTGAAAAAATATAAAAATTAGAATGGAGAACTTTATACAAGTGTAGAAGGGCAAAAGTTTACCCCGATAAGTTACTGCGTTAAAATCAAAGTATTTTTCACAAAGAAAAATCTTCTATTTATCTTAGGTATTATTTCTTAATATTTTTTTTGATAGGCAAAATTGTTAAATTCGACAAGTTACTGATAAATAGAAGATTTTTCTTTGTGAAAAATACTTGGAATTTTACGCAGTAACTCATCGGGGTAAACTTAAAAGTTTGCCCTTCTACACTTGTATAAAGTTGTCCATTCTGATTTTTATATTTTTTCAGATTGTGGAAGGTAACAAATACCCAAAAAAAGTCGAAGAAAAACTGATTTTTTTCCTCCACAAAAATGACTTTCGTTGAATAAATATACTAAACTAATTCTTTACTCCTACTTTCATATACCCTACGTAATCACCAGTCAAAACTACTTACACAGGTGTATACTCGCTCATAATTATCTGAAGCATCTAGTTAACCCTCATATACCTCAGATGCATCCTCAATTATGATTACCTAGAGCATATTATATCAATTCTACATCAACAATAATATGTCTAGGAAATGATGATTTGAATAAGTTGAACTTGTTTTTTGTTTACATAAGTTCATATGATGTTCCTGGTGCGATTGCTTGATGTGCTTCCGGTTTGACCGATATATACCTTAGCACCAAGTTACACAATTTGATTCATATACTCCTGATTTCTACAATTTGGATGTTTTGTATTTACTATTTTTGACTAACTTTTCCAAAGTATAACTTTTTCTATATGTAATTTTAATATTTCAGTCATTCAAAAATGAAGCCATTTTTTTCTGTTGTTTGTCCCAAGTATGTTGAAGCTCTATAATTCTGATTTTGATTATCCAACGTATCAACAGGAAAAACGTCACTAATCGCTTTGAGTAATATAGATACAGGAATTCAAGCTCAAAATCCCATGTATTTTCTTATGGCGGTCCATTCTGGACCTTTCCAAACCTCAGGCCTCAGACATTCATCCTGTGTGAATTGTGTCTATTGGTGGTTTACATTTCCCGCTGCACGCGCGGTAGCTTTTGATTCGTCGATTAGGTAATGACGAACAGTGGAGAAGTGAGCTCTGGAAGTCTAAAGCCCAATTCACACAGAGAGGATGTCTGGCAGAGATGATGCACTGACCTTTGTCCCTTCCGTGTGAAATGGGCCTGAGGTCCAAAAAGGTCCAGAATGAAGTGCTATAAGGAAATACATGGGATTTTGAGCTGGAATTCCTGTTACTATACTACTGAGTTTGCGTAGACTGTTTAGGAAAGTATTTTGGCAACTAATTCAGCTTCAAATCGGTTATTTACTACAATTTGCTTAATAATATTGAGTTCTTTATTGAAATTATCTATAGAAAGAGAAACATTGACAAATCTATGAAACATGCTATTTTGTGTTGATACGGAAGGGTAGAATCGCAATGAATAGTGATATCTGTATGGAAAGGTTTGTGATAAATTGGAAAGACATATTTGTTTGCATTCTGCTTCCACTTCAGTAGTGAATTTGATGTTTTCATGAATTTTATTGAGATGCCTGTGAAAAATATCTAATTTTGTGGTAGTACCGGTGTAACAAACCAAAATGTCATCCACAAATCTATGTCAATAACCAAATTACTTGCTTGAAAATCGATTTCTTTGGGTTGTCTATGAAAATTTACGCTCAATGGATTTCCCATAATTTATCCTTCGTTAAGTAATGGTCGAGTCAATCAGAAAAATCATGAAAACTTTGAAGGATCTGATGAAAAATGAAATGGCATTTACAATATGAATGAAACATGACAAATAAAAATGCCGGATGGAAATATGACGTTGAATATTTTGTTGTATCTGAGGAAATGGATATGACGTACTCAAATATGTGTACAGAATTGTTATTCACAGGTAGAAATAAACGTTACCCTTCATCTATATGTAAAATATATTCAAACACAATATAATAGAACTGCATCATTTGTGACTCAAGTTATAGACGAAAGAAATAAGTGATCAGTATAATCATTATCAGCTGGTCTACATTAATGAAGCCACAATATCGGACTAAATTGGTCCTGCAATATATTCATTTCTTACGAACTTACTAATCATATCTAAGGACCACTTTGGTTGATCCGCTGGCACCAAGTGACCAGCATTTCTGACCAAAACTTCGGTAAGATTACCAGCACTTTTCACATAGCCAGCCAGATCTTGGTCTACTTTCCACACATGTCGTGGTGCTTTTTTGTACTCCTCATGAGCGCTGAACTTCATCTTCTCCAAATAAGTGACCATCATTGGATAAGCAACTATAATATCGAGTTGACCATTATAGAATAGCATCCGATAGTGACTCAGTAGTTCGGAAACCCAAGGAACTATTGATTTCACTATGTCCAATTCCAGATTTTCGTATACTTTATCATCACCAAATGATGTGTTTCCAACATGAATTGCAGATCGAACATCAGCTCGTTGGAAAAATATACCCATTGAATTCTCGTCGACAGTATCGAAAGGATTCAAATGATTATAAACATTTTCATAACCCGTTGCCACGGAAAATATGGAGTTGTTGCTGTTAAAGTCTTCATCCAGTATATCGAGAGCTTTTTGGTACTCGCCTTTGCGAATAGCTTCGGAGCCTGAAACAAATAATGAAAGTGGAAAAAATAGTTCCTTGAATTCTATGATGTTTTTTTTTTAATTGAAAAGGATTATATTTTCAGGAGTAACTGATTTTTGGAAAAGGGAATTTTTGGCTTCCTACTCCTTCATCTTGATACGAAAAAATGTGGGAATCTTCCAGAGAGAGAAAGAAAGCAACAATTTCTGAAGAAGAAACTATATACATAGATGTATAGATCATGCAAAGGAATAGCTTTCAGACACAAACTGAAAGAAAAAGCTCTTCTGAAACAGCTACTTTTATATAAATATTGAATTAAACAAAAAAACATTCTTTCGAAACAAATACTTTTATATGAACACTGAATTATACGAAAAACACATTTCTCTATTCAGTATGTATTCCAAACATTGGTTATGAAATACACTTAGATATCATTCACAGGATTTCTAAACATTATACTGTTAGACACAGATCACAAACCTTTGGAGATAGCATTTGGCCCTAAATCTAAACCAAACATTCGTATAGAAAGATGGATACTACGTCTTCGATCTTATAACTCCAAAATAGTGTACAAACCAGGATCCGCTATCGACTCCTGCCGAACCTTTTGACGAGGAAACTATAAACGAACTCATATTATTTTCGCGATATGTTGCAATATCAATCAAAGACATCAGACACCATTCAAAAATGGATCAAGAATTCACGAAAGTTAGAAAATCTCTGGGATACAGTCAACATATATAAGATATTTCAACAAAAACCTTGTTATCATGACGAAATTCTATTGGGGGAACTCGTGATACCAGCAAAGTAGAAGAATAAGGAATAATGGAAGCACATGAAAGTCATGCAGGAATCTTGACAATGAAAGGTAGACAACGAACAATAGTTTGGTGGCCTAAGATTGATAGAGAAGCAGAGAAAATGGTAAAAACTTGTATTACGTTACATGGCACGATTGCGCACGGCTGGTGTAAACCTCGAAGTCGGAGTGGGTCAATTGTCTGTATCTATGTTATACGCATAGATACAGACGGTTCAAAAACCAAAGAAGGCTCAGGATGTGAAGTGTACTCCAGATCACTAAGCCTAAGGATTAAGTGGAGAATGGGAAGAAATACCAGCGTGGTCCAAACAGAACTGGCTGGTATCTCAATCGCCACAAAAGAAATAACCAGGAAAGGAATTTCTGGCAAAAACATAACAATCTGCATTGACAGCAGACAAGCCCTATTAGCCTTAAACAGACAACGTGTAACCTCAGAGTTAGTACTAGAGTGTAACCAAGATTTAGTGAAAGCCTCGGTATATAATAACCTCATCCTGAGGTGTGTTGGAGGGCAGGACAGGAGTAAAGGTAATCGCTTCGCCGACTCTTCAGCCAAGGAAGCGGCTGGACTAAGAATTTTAGGACCCAGTGGCACCTACGGCCTGATGATTTCGACAATTGCGGAACTAGACAAATGTTACACCTATTCTCAATCCCTGAAGAAAGGATGAAATCAAAGGATGCAATCTTGCCAGGATCACCCTGGGCGACCTGGGAAGCTGGCGCCGAAGAAATATCTGGCGATGACCAGGAACAATTTACGCTTAACAGTAGGATTTCTGACTGACCACTGTCAACTAAGGAAACACCTCCATAATATGGGGCTAGTGGACATACCTCTATTCAGGATGTGTGAACAGGAAGATGAGACTGTCAGATATGTCCTATACGAGTGCCCGGAGTTATCGTCAATAAGAGATTGTGTGTTCGGCGATTCTTGGCCTACACCTGCCAATATGAAAGAGATGTCTCCCAGTGACCTGTCCACCTTCCTGGAAAGGACAGGATGGACGATGACGTAGGAGAACTCCCCGGTAAGATGTCCAATGGGTCACATGTGGCCTAAGTCTGTGGGCTTACACTCACCCTCCCTACTCTACAGATACAAATACGTTACATGAAGCCACAGGAGTTAGCGTGTAGTCTATGGGTAGATATAGCTATCGAATATCTTGGACCGTTATCTTGTGAGGAGTATATACTAGTGGTTACTAGGCGAATCACTAAAGATGTAACTGACAGGAAAACGGTTGATCCGCTTCAAGCCTCACCTTGAACGATCGATGTTCACTTAGTATCATCCAACCCGTATTAGGAATCACATGTTAAAAGGTAAGACCTCGGGTTTCGGTTACCCGTTATCAATTACCGCCGATAATGGAAAACAGCTTGCTAGTCAAGAGCTACGTAAAATTTGTCAACAGTATTGAATTGTTATTTTTCATACCATACCTTAATGACCTAAACAAAATGGCGAAGTTGACAGGCAGAACAGAGATATTTTGAAACAACTAAAAATAGTCAGTCACTTGAACAGTATTTAGTGTACAACAGCACTTCTCACTTGGTAACAGAAAGAGCTACAGGTGAACTTTTCTTTGGTCAACATTTCAGTAAAGAAATAGACAATGAATTGAGGGACAGACATGAAATATAAAAAAAAAGAAAAGAATAAAGCGACAGGAGAAGAAGTTCGAAAGATGATGGCTTTCGTAAAGAAGATAAGGTATGTTTGAAGAAAATGGAGAAAGTGAGAGAGAATGTAATACACCTAAAGTAGGTCGATGGAAAATAAAAAATGTTATCAAATGATGAAGAATCAAATTCCTGATCATTGATGAAAAGAGAAAGATCTTGTGGTTGGAATCATCACGAAGTACAAAAATGAACAATGATAATTCCAACCACATTATTGTACTTCATGTTTAGGTTATGTTTACTGTTACTATTTGGGAGAAGGAAATATTAAAAGCAGATAGTTGTTGGTTCACCGATGGATCGAAAACACTTTCCAGTTCTGGTCCAGGTATTTTCAGTCGCGGACCCAGGACAGAAATATCAACCTGCCTAGGAACCTATGAGACTGTATTTCAAGCGGAAATTTACGCTTTCGAATTGTATGCAGAGATATTGGGAGAATCCAACCTCTCCTTGATAAAAATATTCTCGGACAGTCATGCGACGTTGGAAGCTTTCGGCTCCTACCGAGCAACGTCTAAATTGGTAGCAAATTGCCAGAAACGATTCTCCTAGATAGAAAGACGTAACAGATTGTCTCTGGCCTGGATTTCTGGCCATACTGGCCTAGAAGGCAATGAGGCTGCTGAATCCAGTGCAAAGGAGGGTGCTGCAAGCAGCTTCATCGGATCTGAACCTGTTATCGACTTCGTTTCAGGCTTTGCCAAATAACCATTGAACACCTGGATGGCGAAAATTTTTAGGACTTCTGGCAGAATCTTCCAGGATTGGCTCACTCCAAGGCGTTTATTCACCCTTCGAAGCTTGATACCAAACAGTTGTTGGACTACATTAGGGATGAACAACGATGTCTAACAGGCCTTCTTGCCGGTCACTGTCATTTGAATCATTACATGCAGAGACTTGGACTGTCGGAAGGCAGTGTGTGTCGCCTCTGTTTGGAGAATGATGGAAAAGCAGAGCATATACTTTGTGCCTGCCCCGCTGGGGAGCGAATCAGGTTTTTCAGAGTTCGGCAGAGCCGTACTTTCACCATCTTACCTGAAAGGGAACTCACAATAAGAAATAATCGTCTTCGTTCAGAAGCTGGGTTTATTTGGTCGGGTGTGAATATGTGTGAGCCACAATAAACCCTTGCGGGTTGCGATGGAGGGTGGATCTAACCTAACCTTACTATTGATATCGATCTGAACATGTATTTATTCAATTATATCTATAGTGGTATTTGTAAGGAAACTGTGATAATTTGCTGCCGCTTCAATATTGGAAATATAAAACAAGGAAGAGATGTAGTATTCCGATTATCAATAAAAGGACCGTTTGGACATATATGAGTAACACCTGATGAGGTAACCAAAGGGAACGGGCTTATTCAGTTTTGTCTGGGCGGGATCCGTTAGTGAACACGAGAGTTTGATTTATGTATTTGAATAGTTGTTATTGAGGAATAATTTTATCAAACAATTCATCTTATGAGATTGATCAGATCGTTACCTACCCGATTCATTCGGTAGAACCAATGAACGTAACAATATTATTGTCAATAATTATTTTTGAAGTAAATAATATACTCACAATGATGTTCCAGTGAATGCATTGCATTTCTGGTTCTTCTATCAATCAGTCCGATCTGTTGCAAATAGTCAGCATACCGGAATTGATTTTCTGGATCGCTCAGCCCGTTTCCAATCGCCATTCCTTGAAGGTTGATTTTTATTTCTGCCTCTGGATTTCTGTGATGTATTGCATAACCTAAAGCAGGTACGTATTTTCCTCCATAAGATTCACCTGTGACGAAAAAGTCGTTCTTTTGTATTTCAGGAAACAACGTGAAAAATTGCTGTAGTGTTTCAAAGAGATCGTTTCCAACTTTAGTCTGATTTCTCGCATATCCTCCATTAGTGAAACTGAATCCAGTACCAGCAGGGTTGTCAATGTATAGTACGGAATGTCTTCTGGACCAACGATGTTCTCTGATATCAATTACGTTCTTGCTTGTGAAGAAGAATGGACCATTTTCACTGAATAAACCAAACATTGATGAACCCCCTGGTCCACCTTGCAACCACAAAATCACCGGATCATTTTGATAATCAGTTTCAGAAGGAAAGAACCAGAAAAATAAGTTTGAGTTGAATGTTTCATCCACAGTGAGATATCCTGAGTAACTGGTCACATTTTTTAAATCTTCCAAATGAACTTCTGCCGCTAAACGGGCTTCTTCGATCTGTCCCCTTCTCAACAGTGGGGTCAATATTAATGGCTCTCCAGCATCACCAAAACGCAAATCAGCATCAATTTTTCTTTGAAAAGGTCGCAAAAATGCCCATGAAAAATGAATCAGAGATATTACCACTAACGTTTTGATCATTGTAGTTTCGCTTTAACTCACAAAGGTAGCTTTTCACTCTGTGATGAAAATTATTCAGTCAGCATCCTTTATACTGATAACATAATGCAGAGGATAAGTGCGATGATTGATAGATGTATTATGAGGATTAGTGGGAATTAAAGAATGCCAAGAGATGTATATCTGAATATATGGGGACATCAAAAATAGGAAAGCGCATGTTTCATTTAGGTTATTCAGAAAAAAAAAACAAAATCTAATGTTTCTTCCAGAAGTATTAGTGAATCTGCATAGTTCTCTGGAAGAGTTATATTGGGTTTCACTCAATACAATACGTTTAATAAAATACGAAGGAATTCAGGCATTCCACTTGTAAAATGAAACAGAAGTTCAGTGGATGGAGTCTTCATTCCAATTTTTTGTAGTTGTCAAGTGGCATTAACATACGAGTCAAATTGTTTTCATGTCGTTTTTTATTTTCAGGTTCACTAATTACATAAACACTTAAACTTCATATAATAACAATTATATTATAAACCAGTTGATGTTTTAAACAAATGGTGACCATCATTGGATATGACACTGTAATATCAAATTGGCCATTGTAGTGAAGCATTCGGTAGTTCGGAAAACTATCGATTTCACTATGTTCAACTCTAGATTATTGTAAACATCATCGTCATTAAATACAGTATTTCCTAAATGAATTGCTGGTTGTACATCTGTTCTCTGGAGAAAGATGTTCATGGGTTTTTCGTCGAAAGAAACAACTGAGCACGAATAATTATTAACATTGTTGTAGTCTGTCGCAACGGCAAATATAGAGGAGTTGCTATTGAAATATTCATCTAGTATATCCAAAGCTTCACGGTCAGGTTGGGTCCAAAGTGCGCAACCCGCTAGGGTTTATTGTGGCTCACACCTATTCACATTCGTCCAAATAAACCCAGTTTCTTATCTAAACCGATTAGTTTGTATGGCGAGTGGTCTTTCAGGTCAGATGGTAAGAGTACGGCTCTGTCGAACTCTAAAGACCTGGTTCAGTCTCCGGCAGGGCAGGCACAAAGTATATGCTCTGTTAATGGGGTAGTGGGATAGTCGAATTGCAACATTTTCACCTTGATACCCACGACAACCTTCCCATATGAGGGTTTTTGCACGTCAGCTAAACCTGACGATGCCTTAGATTCAGCCGTGCAGGGCTTTTTCGCCTCTGACTTTGGTGAATCACCACTTGAGCGCAAACGTTTGCTAACCTGCTCATGGGGGGTTTGTTCCCCCACCTGAGATTCTGCGTACACCGCAGCTCCCGCTTCTGAACTAAATTCACAGTGGGGTCAGTTGGAGTCGTAAACTCGACATCTACATCCTCTTTAGACTCGCTCCTGATCTAAGTTTACAGTGAGGTCAGTTAGAGTCGTAAGCTCGACATCCACCTCCTCTACAGGCTCAACGTCAGAAAGAATTTTTAAGTTTACTATGTCCATACAAGTCCCACGAGTAGCTAGGGAAAGAAGGTCAATCACGGCAGAGCCCCGCATTACCGTGACAAGGCGATGCTACGACGAGAGGGCGCCTGGTATCTCGAAGGTTCCGTAGAGACAGCTGATATGCACGGTGTCATTCATTCTCTCGGCACAGATACACACACCTTAGGATTGAGCCATCGCTGGGATGTCATTCAGTTAGAAAATAACAGAACCTCAAGTAATTCTGTCATTCCCGTATCCAGCGGGGCTACGTGGAAGCAGGCATCCGATGGCAAGTTTGCTCAATCCCCACATCCCAAACCAATGCACTCGCCAAAAACAGCATGTACATTGGTTTAGGCAATGAAATATGAACTAGGACAGTCAACCCGCCAAGCTTCATGGTACCCACTCTTGCGAATAGCTTCTGGACCTGAAACAAATAAAAAGATCAGTAAGAATGAAGAATTCCCTGTTTTCATCAAAAGTGAACCAGAATGCATGATGGCAAATAGATGAAATGTGTTAGGTTAGGTCAAAAGTGAGTGGATCTATTCGACCCTTCACCGCAACCCGCAAAGGTTTATTGTGGCTCACATATTATCACATTCGACTAAATAAACCCAACTTTCTAACGGAGCCGATTGGTTTATATAGTGAGTGATCTTTCAGCGGTACAGGCGCAAAGTATGTGCTCTGCTGTTTCATGATTTTCTGAACAGAGGCAACATACAATGTCTTCCGACAGTCTGAGTCTATGCATATGATGATTCAGACAACAGTAACCTGTGAGAAGACATGTAGGACATCGTAGTTCATCTCTACTGTAGTACAATAACCGTACAATTAACTTTGTACTGGGTGTACTGTACTGGGTATACTGGGGCATTCAGGAATCACAGGTTATGAAAAAGCTGATGAATGCGCTAGACGCGGATCATCAACTTCATATATAGGTGCTGAACCAGCTCTGGGGGTATCAAAATCACTGGTACGAAACCAGATTAGGATATGGACCAATAAGAAGCACACAGAGTACTGGACAGAAGCATCTGGCAACTAACACATATTATGCAACGAAGGGATAGAAACAGCTCTACACATCTTATGCGAATGTGAGGCACTGAATCACAGGAGGCAGGCAATATATGGACGTACGAAATAACGTCCAGAAGAATATGACGAACATCCAACACGGAACCTGTACAAACTAGTACAGGGAACGAGACTGATGGAATGGGTGTCATGAGAAGATGGGAGAACAAACGCAATATGCTCAAGAGGCTGCAGTGTTTCCTGGAGACTTGGATTGAATGGACAAGTCAGACAGTTCCCAAAGTTAAAAAAAAACCGTTCGGTTTGAAGCTTCGAAGGATGAATGAACGCATTGAAGTGAGCCAATCCTGGAAGATTCTGCCACAAGTTCATAAATCTTCTTGCCATCCAGCTGTTCAACGTTTGTTTGCAAAGCCATCGGACCAGAAGGTGCTGGTCCGATGAAGCTGCTTGCAGTAATGGAGTCAGCAACCTCATTGCCTTCCAGGCCAAAATGGCCAGGAATCTAGACTAGAGACAATTAGTTGAGTATTTCTATTGAATAGAGTCGTTTTTTGCGATTTGCTTCCAATTTAGACGTTGCTCTGTAGGAGCCAAGAGTTTCCAACGCCGCTTGACTGGGAATATTTTCATTGTCATGTGTATGACGTTGGATTCTACCAATCTGTTCGCACACAATCCGATAGCAATTTTTGTAGTAACACATTTTTGTAATTCTCATGATTTGAAATCTGATATTTCAAACGTGATATATGTAACAGAATGATTTATAAACTGATTAACACACCAGAAACAGTTCAGTTCTATTGAAAGGTGTGAAATTGAAAAATCCCTTCAGATCGAGTGCACGTGTAGTCACCTGAAGTGAAAATTATATTAGTCACGGACAAATATTCCAAAAAGCTTTCACTTTTCTCCATTGAAAGAATCTTGGTGGGAATATTCTACAGAGTTTGTTGATTCCCGCCCAAAAGAAGATTTCAAATTTGAAGTTGCTCTTGGAATTCCACCACATTGAAAAGTGCCATAAGGTATTTTATAAATCATATTGAATAAGCTCTAGAGTGAGGTTTTGTACCATTGAGGGGGTAAATATCAGGAGCAAGCTTTATTGATTGGCAGATGAGAGGAAACTAGTGGACCTGTTTCTCTTCTTTGGATACTCTCATGAAAATCATCGATAGGTTAGACTATTGTCATAGTCAGAATGGCATGCTATGAGAATAAATTAAAGTAGCGAAAATGACTGAATGGTTGACTGCATGAGTTATATCTGAGTATTTTGTTGACGTTCTGGTATTTTGAAGCAGTTGAGTGGATCTACTACTTACAATGATTCTCCAGCCCATGTAAGGCATTCCAGTAAATAGTCAGCATACCTGAATTGGTGTTCTAGATTACTTGGTCTATTTCGAATCGCCATACCTTGAAGATTGATCTTCATTTCTTATGATGCATGGCATAACCTAGAGTGGGTACATATTTTCCTCTATGAGCTTCTTCTGTGATGAAGAAGTCGTTCTTCTGTATTTCAGGAAACAACGTGAAAAATCGCTGCAGTGTTTCAAAAAGATCGTCTCCAACTTTAGTTTGATTTCTTGCATAGCCTCCATTAGTGAAAGTGAAACCATTACCAGCAGGGTTGTTAATGTATAGTATGGAATGTGATTTGGACCAATAATGCTCCCTAATATCAACTTTGTTATCGTTGTTGAAGAAGAAGGGACCATTTTCACCGAAACGACCGAACGTTGATATCGAACTCGGTCCCCCTTGCAACCTCAAAATCATTTTGATAATCAGTTTCAGAAGGAAAGAACTAGAAAAATAAATTTAAGTTAAATTTTTCATCCGCAGTTGAGTAGCTTGAGTAACTGGACACATTTTTCAAATCATCCAAATGGACTTCTGCTGCTGATCGAGCTTGTTGAATCTTTCCTTTTTTCAACAATGAGCTCATTACCAACATTACCAACAATGAGCTCATTACCAACGGTTCTCCAGCATCACCATAACACAAGTCAGCATCGATTTTTTTTCAATTTTGGAAAGTCACTCGAAAACTGGATCAAAAATATTATCATCAATGTTTTGATCATCATAAATTTGCTTTGAACTTCGAAAGGTGGGTTTTAGTTACTGTTTCTCATTCAGCGATCATCCTATATACAATCAATATAATTTCATGGATCAGTGTAATGATTGATGGATGTTTGAGTATGATTGAGGAAGATTAAAAATATGTAACAAGTTGGAACGTCTGCATCAATAAGTGAAGTATCACTGATATATTATCTTATTATCTGGGTCATGACATATCGATGGCTTTTATTTCTGTTTCTTAACCGTACAAACAATTGAAATTAATTCAATCACAAACATTTATAGGAAGGGTCACGCGATAACATTCGTTAGTTCAGTCATATCTTTCTGTTTTCAACGATTTTCACGTTTTGAAATTGGATGCAGTAGATATCAACAAGAAACTTCATGAGAATTTGATCTGACAAAGAGACGGTTATGACAAAACTCACATTTGGAATTTGTACTCAATAACTGTTCAAATTGGCGTCCGCCTGTAACATTCCACTTTTTATTTCACATTGAACGCAATGGAATCATTTTTGTCAATTTCAAGTTGATAATTGTAACATACGTATCATTCAAATTCCTATTTTATACTCGTATTTTCAAAGATCTGAAATTCTCAGGAATTCAGAGTTATAGTCCAGTGAGGTAGAGAGAGATTAATCTACTTTCAGTAATGTTATTCCTAGAATCGGTGGGCCTTGAATATATATGTCTATTTCAACTGGTGATAGAATTTTTCGAACTCTAAACCGATACTGATTCTATGTATGGAGGAAAGGATGAAGTTTTGAAAGAATTCTGATATCGAACAGCATTCGAATAACCACAGAAGAGAAATATACATTTGGATATATTATTGGGTAATGAAGTTTGTTTACCTAGTAGTTCAATTTCCAAATTTTGACTAACAATACCTATTTCAAAATGTTTTGAATGAGGGGGAAGTTTATTGTGAACGTTGCATATCTGATAAGTTAATGATAGTTTGGAAAATGCATGATTGTGTATCAGAGGAGTTAATAACCAGTTGTGCCGTATATTCAAGTTGTGTACGTCAGTCCGAAATGTAATTTTATTATATAGATAAGTCGGAATTTTATTGCAGATAACCTTATGATAGAGAAACGCTGAGTGTGGCGAACTTCGGTATTCCATATCGAGCCAACCAGTTTCTGACAGATTTGATGAGATTCTGTACCTTCTACGTACCCTATGTATACGGCGAAGACAGGAGTTTTGAATCTTTTGGAGTCTTTTCTTGTTCCTAATTGTGAGGCTTGGTCCATAGAGTACATCTGCATAGTTCAAAGATGAAAAAACGAGACTGTCACATAGAGTAATTTTTGTGTTTTTAGGGACGAATTTTCGATTTCCGAAAATCAGCTTGAGTGAGAGGTAAGCTTTCTGGATTAGTTTATTCACATGGGAATCAAATCGGAGATCACTGTCTATAGTCACCCCAAGATTTTTTGCTTCCTTCACAATTTCCAATACATTAGAACCTATACTAATATTGAGTTGTTGTTTTACCACATCTCTGTAATTACCTGACTAATATGTGAATAATATGTATCACTCATAAAACACATATTTTCAGCAAATGATGAAAAAATGTCGAGATCATGACTGATCCGCCTATTAGCTTCATTTACCTTGTGTGGTTCAAAAGAATAATAGATTTGAGTGTCATTGGCATAGAGATGTACACTGCAGTATTGAAGGTATTTCACTGAATGACTGGTGTATATCGTAAATAGGAGAGGGCCAATAATTGATCCCTGTGGAACGCCTGTTTTTGAATTCAAAGGTGTGGAATGTACTTCATCAAGAACAGCTACCTGGCGTCTGTTGTGTAGATAGTTTCGGAAAAAGAAAAACTGAATCATGTAACACGCCAATGTAGTGTGAGATTAACAATAACAGCTCATGATTGATGGTGTCGAATACCCTGCTGAAATCTAGAAGAGTCAGGATAGTACATTGATTTCGATCATTCGCTTTGCAATCATCAAGTTTGGTTGATAAATAGGATTTTTCCGCTCTCGTGATAGCTTGTGTTGAGAAATTACGTAGCTGTTTGTAATATACTCGGTGTTCATCTGCTGATGATTTTTTGTATTTAAGTGAAGCCTTTTTTCGCAATTTCATTAAATTTTTAATTGGATCGGTTAGCCTAGGTGCCGGAGGCTTTGTTATTATTGTAGAGATTGTAAAGGGTGGTAAATAATTGAGTTGAACTGTCGACAAGAATGTTTAATTTCGTGTCCACTTCGTCAGTTTCATATATTATGAAAAAATGCATTCTATGCAAGTCGAAATTAAAGGCTTGTCAGTTGAAAAGTGGAGAGCTAAAACGTTTTTTTTTCCATGAATAATATTATTTACTGATACATTAGAAAAACTATGTACATTTCAGTTCAGTATTAGTTTAGTTATAGTACAGTGAAACGAAGTTTCATAAACTGTTTTCATCTGTCTCACAATAATGTAGAATTTTCCAAGACTACTGAGAATTGTTTAAGTAGTACTTAGTAGGCGGATGTTTCAGATTCAGCATTATCAATATGATTTTTGCTTTCTTGATTTCCACCTGAATATGGAGACAGAACAATAATTTTCCATAAAACATCAAATTTATCTGAGTTATCTGAGTAAAATTTGACGGAAGCGCCAAATACAAAACATTTGCATCTTCTGCGGGCATAAATATTCCCGCAAATTCCATACCAACTCGAGGCTATTTTTCTTATTTAACACGTGTAAACAAGCATTCATTTTACTTCGGAGAGATTTATTACGATAGGGATATAATTTTATAATGCAAAAACATTCCTTCGTTTGTGAAGGAACGTAGTTGTTACTTGATATATTTTTTATGTTAAACTATTTCTGGTATCGTTTCCTTACGTGAAAGAATGTGGAGTTATTATGATTATTTTGTCAAATCGTGCATGTCAGTTGAAGAACTAAAGCGGCTTGGCGGACAGGGTAATATATGGTTCGGACAGCTATTACTGTTTTTTATGATTCATTGATCTAACTGGTCATTATCAGGTGCCGCATTCTTCATCTTGACGTTGGGAGAATGTAGGTTTGGTAAATCAACGATCTGAACTGTTTTACGCAGTTTATCATTGTATAGGATTATAAAAAATGAATAGATTCTAAACAAGTGAAACCATCTAATGTGCTAATACGCATATATACAGACGGCTCAAAATGCAAGGATGTGGAGTGTACTCCAGTTCACTAAGCCTGAGGATTGAGTGGGGAATGGGAAAAAACCAGCGTGGTCCAAACCAGGAAAGGAATTTCTGGCAAAAACATAACAATCTGCACTGATAGCAGATAACCCCTTTTAGCTTTGATTAGACAACTTGTTACCTTAGGATTAAGTGGGGAATGGGAAAAACAGCGTGGTCCAAACAGAACTGGCTGGTATCTCAATCGCCACACAAGAAATAACCAGAAAAGGAATGTCTGGCAAAAACATAACAATCTGCACTGATGGCAGATAAGCCCTTTTAGCTTTGATTAGACAACTTGCTACCTTAGGGCCAGTACTAGAGTGTCACTAAGATTCAGCCAAAGCCTCGGTAAATAATAACATTATCCTGAAGTGGATTGAAAGGCACGACAGGAGTAAAGGTAATCGCATTGTCGACTTTTTAGCCCAAGGAAACGGCTGGACTAAGAATTTTGGGACCCAGTGCTACCTACGGCCTGATGACTTCGACAATTGCGGAACTAGACAAACGTCACACCCATGCTCAATCCCTAAAGAGATGAGATGAAATTAAAGGAAGCAGTCTTGCCAGGATCACCCTGGACGACCCTGAGAAGCTGGCGCCGAAGAAATATCTGGCGATGACTGGGAGAAATCTAAGCTTAATAGTAGGATTTCTGACTAGTCACTGTCAACTAAGGAAACAGCTCCACAATATGGGGCTAGTGGACACACTCCTATGCAGGATGTATGAACAGAAAGATGAAACTGTCAGGCATGTCCTATGTGAATGTCCGGAGTTATCGTCAATAATAGAGTATGTGTTCGGTGAGTCTTGCCTACTTCTGCTGATATGAAGGAGATGTCCCCCAGAAACCTGTTCATCTTCCTGGAAAGGACAGAATGGACGATGACCTAGGAGGACAACTCCTTGAGAGGATGTACAGTGGGTTATATGTGGCCTAATTGTTGTGGTTCTACACTCACCCTCCCTACTCTACAGATACAGATACAGAACGTATATCCGAAGCTATTGAACCTAGACTTTTAAAATATGCAGGTAAGTTTTTTGAATAGCGTGAATAAGCGTCAAAAAAGGGCATCAGGAATTTCCACCACCCAAGGAGGAAAAATAGGGGTTGAAAGATTGTATTGAATTTTGTCAGTTTCGAAGTTGGAAACTTGAAGTTTTGGACTGACAAAGAAAATATTTCAACTATTCGTGTGAAATGATCTGTCATGAAACTTACCTGATGTGACAAACCAAATTCTATGCGAACAAAGTCGCGAGTAACAACTAGAGCGCTATATGTAACTAGAAAAAATGTGAACACTACTTTGGAAATTGTATTGACGTATTGTTTTTTTCTGTAATGCAATACAGCTGCCTGTCTCTATACGAAGTGAGCGTCAGTGAAATGAATATTCGCACTGTTTGAAATGAGAAGATATTCGCGCAGACAGCGCCGTTCCGATCCAACCAGGTTTCATCAGTTGTACTAGGCTAAACTATCCTGAAGCGAACAAGCCTTGAAATATAGATGATGGCTTTGCAACGAACTGTTTTGGGGAGTCTCGTTCATCCCCGTTATTCAAAAATATAGTCTTCTGTCATTCCTACAGATGACGTTTTCATTGTGGGAGGTACCGTCACATCCATTTTCAGGCTTGTTCGTTTCAGGAATTTACTGGTTCAGCCTAGCATCACCGATGAGAGCTCTCGGGGTCGAAACGGCGCTGTCTATTGTAGGATCTCAAATCCATCGAATTGCCTGTCCGTGAGAGCTACAGCAAAAGAAAAAGGACGAATCGCATTCGGCGGTCGATGCCGACGCGTGGCTTTGCAACGGACCGCCCTGGGGAGCCTCGTTTATCCTTGATATTCAGGAAGCGAGTCTTATGCTATTCCCACAGATGGCGTCTCCGTAGAAGAAGATGCAATCACCTCTAAAATTAGAATGATTATTCGCCGTGTAGATTTTTGGTATAACCGCTTTTTCTAAGTTTTTCCATATAAAATATGTCTTTTGTCTGACATACACATTCACATAAGAGAATATAATTTTCGAGATTGAAATATCACGCTGGAAATTTACTGACACACCTCTCTTTTGCTTTGAACCCTGCTGCAAAGGAATCTGAATCACTCCAGTTCATGTTTTGAATGCCAAAGAGAGGGAAGAGAATAAACCCTGAACAAAATTTAACACAACTATGGGGAACTTGTGCCGGCACTATTTATTTTGTGTGCAGTGGAATAACATGCAAAACCGTGAAACGCATAGCGGAAAGATTTCTCGGTGGACAGACAGAAAAGCGGGGTCGCCCTTTGTAAGTTATTTCCTTCGAGGTATGCGAGTATCGTTCGCGAAGGGACATTTCCGCATCACCGTCAACTATTTATTTTAGAAAGAAAAACTGTATGCGGCGAATTCTTTCTGAAAAAATCATATTGCCATGGATTCTTTTGTGCGCATTTACCTACTAGGCAATTGTTTCTGATCGAAAGATTGCGATCTGTGGTTTTTCGCAAATGTGATTCGTAAAAGTGAGTTGACAGTATTTACGAAAGGAAATCGATAACAAAAAACTTCTTTCATATTCCATGAACTTTCCGAAAATATTCATGTGTTTTCCTGGTATTCTAGTAGCACTAGTGATTCTCGTAAAAATTCAGTTATACTCTGAATATTGTACGATGAAGACTCCTGCACATTCAAAAACTCGTAACGTATACAGTGCATTTTTTTAATGTCTCCTCCTTTTATTTTTTGAACGGGTCAACTCAAAAAATTGAAATTTGAGAGAATTAAATTATAGCAGTGAAGTGAAACTGACAGATGAAATTTTCAAGATGACGACTGGGCGCAATCTGGGGGGAAAATTTAACGGAAAGGGGGTCTTGTGGCACATCTTATTGAAGCTCCTGGCAAATGCTTTACAAATCTAGAATATAATGTCATTATCTTCAACTACTATAAAATGGCGGAACTTTCAATAATTGCCTGAATACATTCAGTTCTGAAGATGTTACGGGATTTTTCCTGGCTCAGAAGGAGTCTTTATATACTATGTAGGAGTTTTATCAGTTGTTACTCTGAAGGGTGAAACCGTATCAAAATTTTATAGTGCTCTACCGAAAGCCAGTATTTGAGGTAGGGTAGAGCACTGGTTAGCTCAGTGGAGACGGGTGGTTCTTATTTCCTAAGTAGTTCAATTAATGCAACCTTTTCTTTGGAGAGAGAGAGAGAGAACGTCTATATTACATGACTTTACAAAACTCACTTACTAATATACTAATACCTAGCTCTGTACGTACTAGGGGTTGAAACAAGTTTGATTCATTTATATAGTTAAACAAGTTAGCTTGAAAATAATTACAAATAATTTGGCTGGTGACGAAATTTGGTGTCAGAAGAAAAAGGCAATATTCAAAGAAATAATGGTGGTACACATCCGATTCGTTAGCTTTCCTCCCTTTTTGGCTGCAACCTAGGAATTTGAAACTGCACTCCCCTAACTTCCAGTAAGTAGTGGAAGTGTCAGGCTTTCGAATTTCAGGAATTCCTTTATTACGTTATCCAACGGCATAAAATAAAAAAGGCCTAGAGCAGCGGTTCCCAACCTGGGGTACGCGTACCCCTTGGGGGTACGCAACGACCTGGTTGGGGGTACGCCGAAAATATTTGGTAATGGCGGACTTTATGTGTTTTTATGTGTTTGTCGTACGTTACGTACGTGGTGGTTGAAAAGTACAGTACAGTACTGGCGCGCCGAATCGTCCGATGGTCTGACTCATGTTCGCTCGTCAAGGTCAGTTCGCCCTCTGCCACTCCCCCTCCCCCACTCACTTAGCCACTATCTATCACAATGCACTGCTACCGTACCGTCAGTCAGTACTCGCATAGTTCGCTTGTATAGTAGTTGACTGTCGCCTGTCGCTCTTCATTACGTGATTGTATGTTCAGTTTACTTGCTTATTGCTTATCCACAGACAGAGTCTTGCAACCAAAAAGTTGCCGTCTTCTTTGAATGATGTTCTCAATGAAGCAGTTGAAGTAGTCAACTTTGTTAAAGCCAATGCAACAAACTCCAGACTGTTCAAAGTGCTTTCTGAAGGTATGGGTGGCATTCACTCCACGTTGCTTTTGCACACGGAAGTAAGGTGGCTAGCTCGCGGGAAGGTTCTTACAAGACTTTTTGAGCTCAGACATGAAATGCAAGTATTTTTTGAAGAGCATCCTTTTTATTTAGCCTCCAAGTTTCATAATAGTGACTGGCTTCAAAACCTTGCTTATTTAGCTGCCATTTTTTCTCAGATCAATAAACTCAACTAAGAGTTACAGAACAGCTCAATTACAGTATTCAAAGTTGCCGACAAAATTGAATCCATGCTGAAGAAGATTGATTTTTGGAAAACCTGTATTCAAAACAATCAAGCTGAAGTTTTTGGCACGCTTCATGATTTCTTGAGTGACAATAATCTTTCCATATCTGACGAAGTGAAACATCAAATAGTGACACATTTGACAAACCTGAAGGACTCTTTTAGAAAGTATTTTCCTAAACGAGGTGACGGAGAGAACTGGATTGCAGATCCTTTCAATGAAGAAAACGTCAAGACTTCTACATTGACCGTTCATGAGATGGAAAAGCTCCTAGAACTTTCAAGTGACTCCTCCTTGAAGTCCGAGTTCAAGAAGAAACCCCTTGGACAATTCTGGGTGAGCATTAGGGATGAATATGGACCCTTAACCACAAAAGCCCTTCTGGTTTTACTTCTATGCTTCCTATGCTTTCATTAAGAATAAGTATAGGAATAAGCAAAATGCAAGTCCTGATTTAAGAGTGTATTTATCAACCTTTGATATTGATTTCAAAATATTATGTGCAACAAAACAGGCCCAAGGGTCACACTAAAACAGTTTTGACTTGTTTTAAGAATAATTTTGATTTCTTTTTTTATTTTCAATAAACTTATCTTTCCATGATTAATGTTCTTGCAACTTTTTTTTCTTGGGGGTACAATTTGAAATAAATTTATCTCAAGGGGTACGGCAGTGAAAAAAGGTTGGGAACCGCTGGCCTAGAGCATACAGAGAACACTATAACTCAAATATTGAAGCAGGTTCAGTTTCGTACACCTTTTGCTTCAAATAGCCCCATAAAAAGTCAAAAGGTGTAAAATCTGGCAAGCGGGCTGGCCATTCTGTAGGACCGTGACGGGAAATCCAACGACCGGATAATAGTTGTTTACATCTATATCAAATTCATTAGGATTCGCTCCGACGATTTCAGTGATGAGAGGGTTGACAGTAGTTTTCAGCATATTCAAATACAGTTTCCCTATTGAATTTTCATCAATAAATAGAGACCCTACAATATGGTTTTCCAATATTCTTGCCCAAAAGTTGATTTTTTCTGGATATTGGGTGTTTCCCGGAAAACGTGAGGGTTGGTGTTACTTCAATAACAGCAATTTTGTCTGTAAACTTTGCCGTTTGAAAAGTATGTTCGTCACTGAAACAAATATTGTGGAGATAGGTAGGATGTCTTGCAATCGTTTCCATCATTTTTTCGCAGAATTCTATTCTTTGATTAGAGTCATCTTCAGTTAATTGGTGTACTATTTTAATTTTGTATGGATGATACTTATTCCTCTTCAAAAGTCTACACACAGTAGAAGAAGACACCTCACAAACATTTGCGACGGAATAAGTAGACTGTTCAGGATTTACTACCATCCCACCAATTATTTGCACTTGCTGTTTTTCCGGAATGGACGGATGACCTGGTGGCTTTTTATTATGTACACTACCGGTAGTTGTTGATTTGGATTCAAGTTCCCTCGAATATTTTCTACAGATAGGACTATTCAGAAAACTTTTATTGAAAAATCCTTTCGGTCTCGTGAAAGTTACGCGTCGCATCGTAAATAAAAATCGCTTCAAGTTTTTTCCAATCGACCTTTTTAGAATTGTTGACGTGGTACCTTTCTACTAGTAAAACCAAAAACTAAATGAGAATATTCCAGTCGCCATCTGGAAAGTTTCATCTGTTAATTTTACTTCAAAATAAAGTATTCATGCAATCATTTCTTTATCTCAAATTTCAATTTATTGAGTTACCCGTTCAAAAAATAAAAGGAGGGGGAGCTTTAAAAAATGCACTGTATTTCTAGTGGCATCGGCCAATACTTGATGAGAATCTATGACGTTTTCAAAAAATACTTCATTGTGAAATTTTCACTAAACACCTTTATAGAAACGCAACACGTGTTTCGCAATACAATGGCTTCTTCGGGCGGGTCTTTACCAACTAAATCTACATATTCAATATATTTTTCATTAATTTGAAGTACCTGAATCTCAAGTTACTGTGAAAATGTAGAATTGGTCTTTCTATTCAAGAAACTACTTCTATGTTCTTTGGATCCCTAGAAAAAAGTTATTCCTGTTTAGCCAGTATAAAGTTTCGGGCAAGTGTCACAATTCAACTTATATTAGATTAGGTTAGGTTAGGTACAAAGTTATTGGGTCTATTCGACCCTCCACCGCAACCCGCAAGGGTTCATTGTGGCTCACACCTATTCACACTCAACCAAATACACCCAGCTTCTTAACGAAGCTGATTAGTTTGTATGGTGAGTGGTCTTTCAGGTCAGATGGTAAGAGTACGGCTCTGCCGAACTTTAAAAACCCGATTTGGTCCCCAGCGGGGCAGGCACAAAATATATTCTCTGCCGTTTCATAATTTTCCAATTAGAGACAACACACAATGTCTTCCGATAGTCCGAGTCTCTGCATATTATGATTCAAATGACAGTGACCTGTAGGAAGGCCTGTTAGACATCGTAGTTCATCCCTACTGTAGTTCATCAATCTTCAAAGAGTGAATGAGCCTTAGAGTGAGCCAATCCTGCGAGATTGCCGATGACACGTGCTGGTCCGATGAAACTACTTGCAGCACCCTCGTTCGCAATGGAGTCAGTAGCCTCATTGCCTTCCAGATCAGTATGTCCAGGAATCCAGACCAGAGATAATCAATCGAGTTTTTCTATCCAGGAGAGTCGTGTTTGGCAATTTGCTACCGACGTTGTTCGGTAGGAGCCAAGGCAGGTTGATACCTCTGTCCCGGGTCTGTGACCCAGGATAACGACTGCAACGTATATAGTAGAGATCTATTCGACAATGAAAGTTTGTATTCAATGTTTTCACTGAATTCACATGTACTATTATTCGTTCTGTAAGGTACGTCTGAATCGTTCTTTGAAAAAAAAAGAGCGATAGTAGCTAATTCAAGGTAGTTTTTTGAATTACTTACTGTCATTTCAATGATGAATCTTATCGAATGGTTAATGGAATTGACATATACGATAAACTCACTTTATTGTCTAGCTATATCAGTAAAACAGACTACATATCTGCACCACTATAAGAAACTGTCTGACTGTTGACTGATTAATATGGATTTCATTCTCTACGTTATCCATGAAGATTTTAGCCAGCAAAAGACCCAACGGGTTACACATTATCAGTCCTTCACCGCATGAACAGAACTTTTCTTCGAATCGAAAATAATTTTGAGATAGACAAATAGTGAGTAAATCTGAAATTTCCTGTTTCCTTAGTGGCCTCACATGGTTTTTGTCTGAGAGCCGCTCAACCAGTTCAATTGTTCCAATTGACGGAATTCTGGGAAATGAATGTTGGACATCAAAGGATTCATTTTAGTGTCATCAGAAAGAATTGCGTTTTCAATATTATACACTTTTATTCGTACTGAACGCGGCTTGGAATTGGTTAAGGTTTGAGAATCATCTTGAACGGTTTGTTTCATGTTTTGCCAAGTAAAATGGCAGTAACACTGCCGAAACTGATTGTTTGTCCAGTGGTTTTTAGTACTTGAGATGTTTAGGGTATATAGTAAGAAGAAGTGGCCCTAAGACAGTACCTTGAGAAACTCCATGAGTCACAGTTTGGTGCATACCCAGAACAACACCAATTTCCATATTCTGTTGGCGCTCTGATGAGTACCTGAACAGAATATCATATGTCTTTCCACGGATGTTATAATTGTTCATTTCTCAAAAGATTTTTATGACTTACGATGTCGAAAGCTCAGGAAAGTTCTGTGAGTATATCAAGTATCGGTACTGAATTTTTTCAAAAAATCAGTTGGTGTAATTTCTGATGATTTTTCCAGAATTTTCTAAACATTGTGAAGTGAGGACACTGGTCTATAATAATATATCTTTCATATTTGAATACATTTTGAACATACTTATAGCTGAAATCAAAATTGTTTGATACAAATTATAATCAGTGGTTAAAATAATACCAAAAGTTGCAATTTCATAATCTAAAAATACAATCAATTCCTGAAGAATTCCGGTAAATGTTCGGATATTGCATTTGCAAAATCGAAAATCAAATTATCCCTTCGGTTCATGTATTAGAAGCAACTCTTCGAATGCGGGCGAAAGGAAACCTCCAAAAAATAATCAAACTTTTCCGTATTTCGCATTCGCAGGATGATTTTATAATAAATTACTTCCTGTCAACAACGAGATTGGTTGAGTCTTCCAAAGGATTAGAAAATGCCTGGAGGGGGTCGAAACGAAATTAATTCGCACATCCCGTTTTGAATGAAGTTGGCGAGAGGAAACAACTCAGTTTACTTATCGAAAGGCCTTTTGGAATAATACTATTTCTATCATGATATTGGTAAACGTATGATAATATTTGTGATAAATTTGTTGAAATTAGGGATTGTTCATAGACTCCAGCTCCTTATTGATTTGCAGCCTACGTTGTAGGTACTAATCCTCTGAACAATTTTTTGAGATTGTGTTATAAACGTTCAAAATGATGGGACATGATCAGATTAACCTTTCTATGATACTTTTGAGGCGATAAATATAGTTGAAGTAAACGATATTGTGCACTTTTGAAGTCAGTGGCACTCTCAAAGGTCAAAAAAACTAATTCAGCGAACTAGTCCACGTGGATTGTAGACTTGGTGGTTCGTATTGGATAATTTCAACTCACCGAGTTTCATCATTGGCTGAAGAGTCATAAAGTTGAATTTGAAGTCATGTTACGGTGACGAATAGATATCGGGAATGCGGGGATGGTTATCGCCGTCGTGTTCAGTTCAGGAACTGATCGCGATTTGAGTGTTAAAGTTTGATATTGGTGCAGTTATAATTGATAATTGAAAGTTTTGTTATTTGTTCGAAATGTGGCGTCGAACAAGTAATAATAGTAATAACGAGTGTGATAACAACGCAGACTTTTTTCAGTGTAGTGATTCCAATAGCGATGGTGAACAATGCAAAAAAGAGATACCAGTGAATAAGTATCGGATGTATTTGAATATTGAAACATAGAGAGCATGTTTCAATTTATATAAGAATCTACATGTCAAGTTTGGTTTTGAAGGAAACAAACTATTACAAGAAACATCAGATTTGATCGAAATTCCTTTCTCAACTGTACATAAAATAGTCAAGAACAAACCTTCAAATAGTCATCTAATAAAATCATTGAAAAAAACAATATACGACTGCTACAGAAGTAATGAGACTCCTACAACTGAAATGATAAGGAAGAAATTGAATACTTCCGGCCATAACGTGAGCTGCTGTGACAAAACTCTACAGAATTGGATAAAGAAATTATGATTTAGATTTGAAATGATAAACAAACGTCAAGCAGTTATGGAATCAGAAGAATGGTGGAATTGCCTACCAAATACTCAAAACAAATAACAACGGCAAATTTTCTATTTGGACGAAACTTTGGTATGACACCCACGACACAGTTACCGAAGGGTGAACTGATGGTTCGGGAATGTGTACGCCTAACATTCCTGCAAACGAAGGATCGAGATTAATCATTGATCATTGCGGAGGAAGTAAGAGGTGGGTTTCGGATTCTTTGAAATTATGTGAAAAAAAACTTGAGGACTGCAATGTTGACTATCATAAGAGCATGGAAGCTGATATTTTCGATGCGAATAGTGTATTAGTTCTTGACAACGTTTCCTAATATCATTCGCGACAGCTCATCGAAGTACCGAATAAAAACTCGTGGAAAGATGAAATACAAAGTTTCTCAATGGATAACAATTTGTATTTCAAAGATTATTATAAATATATTATATAGTTATTGTGAGTCTAACATAATCAGAATTATTGAATAACAAAATTAGTTATTTCTTCAAATATATTATTAAAGGGGAGCTGTTGGACGGTAGGTTGCATTATATCGTTCACTTGAACTATACCACATCGCCTTCGGTAGTATCTACGGCAGTAGTAGACGAAACGTCATGTATATAAACCTAAAAACCATGGCCGAATAACCCGGAAAGTAGCTTTCACATAAAGAAGTAAATTTCACCACACTTCGAATTATGACCCAAAATCTAATGTCACATAAGTATATCTTTCAGTAATGAAAATATTTTTGGAAAACACGTTTTCCAAAACTAGCCGCGTTCATTGTAGTAAAGAAAAATCAACACTCACTGCAAAGGGATTATGTCAGGTCATTATTTTTTTCATCGATTATCCCTTTTGAATTCATTTCATTCGATGTTTAATTCGATTAAATCGATGTGCTTTGAATTTTGTTGAATTCATTCATGAAATTGGCTTTTTCCGTGGGTATGTTACACAGAGTATTGAGCTATGATCTAATTGAATGAGGGCATACATCGGGGATCCAACAGAAAAATGGCGAATGATTTCAGTTGCGAGTTGATATGATTTCCATATAAAAATGCCTACTGAATTACTTTGTTACATATATTCACTTGTTCCATACTACTAGTCACTGTAAATAATTTGAGTTGATGTGATCCACAAAAATAGTAATGATAATGTTCATTCGTATATCTGAACATTCATACGAAGTTATTTATATCAACAGAACGTTAGCCTATCATGCCAAGGAAATTAAACCGCTTGGAATCATCAGCAAGTTTCTATCACCAAATATCTAACATTGACATAGATATTGTATAATGGTTATAACAATGTAGTAGCGATAACCTCATAACAGATTTCAATTACACATAATATCACTTCAACAATTTATAACAGCTAAACTATTTCTAGAATATACAAGAAAAAGATATGAAACAAAAGGTTCAAAATAATTTTATAACTAAATCGATCAAAAACTTCAATGACTGTACTAATTTCTGAAGAATTCTTTTTCTGCGATGATCAATATGCAAGATACAATTTTTTCATGACGAGTAGTGCAGTTGAATGTAATATATTGAGGCTGAATGATGTAATTTCTCACTTATTTTGCATGTCTATCAATCCATGAATTATACTTTTTGGCCACTTTTGACCCCTTTGATCATTTCGTTTTCCCATATTTCTTGTGAATTTATATCTCGTTAGGTAATATATTCAAAATATTCGCCTCCAAAGAATTACAATAACGTAGTCCTATTGTTTTATTTGCTTTAGCTTGATTATCGTCTACTAGCGATATCTTGTTTGGTATGTCTGTGCAATTTTCTGATTGTTTTCATCTCTATATTGCTGAACTAATACGGTTTTACAAAATTGTTGCCGAAGTTTTTTGTTATGGATAAGTTTTAGTATCCATTTTTGAGACAACTCTTCTACCCATAAAGTTGTTTGAGAGTTCCGCCGTGATATTATAAGCTTTGCGAAATTCTGTTGGGAATCATTTTTCAGACAATTGTTCGTTTATTGAATTTTTAAACTTTTCAGTCACAAAATGGTTTTTTTTTTGTTAAATTGTCAACTTGAATGGAATATCTCTCCATTTGTTTGAGGGTGGTTGACAATGTTTCATAGTGAATTCTACTAGTTCAGACTTCTAATATGAATCAAAATCTATGAAAAAACAAATAGAATTGAAATGACTAGCTAGAATATCAATTTTAACGTGAAATGGAAATATAATAAAACTAATAAAATAATCTAGAATAAAGATGAAAATGACTGCAGTGTAAAAACAATCGAAACGTCGTGAAGTAACTTGGTTTGAAATACTCCCTACTGTTTCATTCTTACTCTTCAATGGTATATATTACGCAGTAATTTTTCTGGGTAAACTTTATAGTTTGCCCTTTATTACACTCCAGCAGATTCTTTATTGATTTAGTTTAGTTCTTTATTTTTCGGATTGTGGAAGGTTATAAAAACCAAACAAAATTGAAGAAAGTATTGAGTCCTTCACAAAAAAGGTCTTTCAGAAAATATTGTTTTGAAATCTTCAATTTTTTACACGATTTATATTAGCTTCACCTGTATGTATGTATGTATGTATATATGTATGATTGTTTGTATGCATGTTTGTGTGTAACTCTCAAGATCGGGATTTGTATTGATAGAATTATCGGCATTATTGCTTGATCTATTTGCGAACAGATGGCGCCGTATGTAACTATCAATTATTGCAATCAAATCAAATCAAATCAAAATGTACTTTATTGTTGAAGATGAAATCTCATTGAAAAAGTGTTACTATTCTAAGAAATATAAGATACACAACTCAAAAGATATTGTCAAAGATAGAATATTATTGTCAAAGTGTTTTCTTTTCAAAGAATATAAGTTATACAAATTGAAAGTAATATTTGAACATTTGGTGATTTCAGCACTTTGGGGTGAAANCATTTGCCAAATGAGTTGAACCAGCGTCATATCTAGTACATGCGTCAAAGCTGTAATTTTGTTTGTTATTTTGATCTATTATTTGCCTTTCACTACTGTGTCAACTTGTGTGAATAAGTTATTTCTTTCGAACTATCGTCGCCAGCTGTTTTGATTTTACTTGTTCGATTGATGACCTATTTATTTTGTAAAAATTCATAATTCAAGTATACTGAGTTCACGTGGAAATGGTTCAACAAATCAAAGCCGGTCGTAACGAATGAAAATTTTAGAAGAAATCAGACAAAAGCTATTTTCTTGATATTATATTAGTTTTTTGAGGCATATACAATTCATATACATGAAACAATTCACCATACTGAATTCTATTGATGATAATACTCGTTATTTCGAAATTTTCATAATAAATTTCATTTGAATCTTGTTTCGTCACACGGTGGCTTCATCAGTTACTCGTACCTATATCAAACTATCCTACGTTATGTTTTATACAACAGTGGACAATAACAAAACTTTTGAAATGACCGTTCAGACCAGTCTCAACTCCAAACAGCCAAACAGCCTGAAACCGATCTGCAAGTGTGTTCCAATAATTGAAAATCTATTGCGGCAGTTGTGTCGCCAAGAGTATATGCAGGAATAACGACAGTGAATAATCCTGCACTGACACCTGTCGGATGTAATCCAATGCCCTTAGTGGTATTAGCCAGGGGAGTAGTTGTTTTCTGATTGGTGTCAATCCATCAACCTACAGTGTAGGGAGTTGAGACTGGCCTGAACCGATTGTTCCTTTTGATGATTTGATTTGTAGCAAGTCTTGAAATATGTCCACTAACTATATAGTGTGTAAAAGCCATACGGAATAAACTCATTATTTCGGTTACTGTACATATTTTGAAAAATCTCCCGTAGCACGTCAAATGTAAATTATAATTTCACATTCTTCAACGCAAAAATTCCATCCCTACCTTCAACCCCTCTCGAATGACAGGAACAACCCCAAATTTTTTTAATGGAAGGTATAGGTTTGTGATATATCGTTTGAAAGGTTATTTTATGCTCTATTCGAAAATGTTATCGCTTTCAAGTTTATTGAAACAATTAAGATAAAATAAATTGAAATCATGTGGTTACCGAAATTCGATAAAATGAACTGTAGAATAGGAAAAAAACTCTAGATTATAAGATGCAGATATTCAATATGTTAACCGCGAATGTCTTGTCAACATCCTTATCTCAAATAAAACTGTATTCTTACATTATTCAACATATCAGGCGTGACCGACCTAATCGCAAGCGTTATTCGTTCTTTTTAAGTCATTCAAATCTGAAGGTTCAGTTTTATATACATTGCTCTTTACATATCCTCATGAAAAGAAATCTAATGATGGAAGATCGGGTGATCGCGCTGGCCATTCAATCGATCCTCGTCACCCTATCAATCGATTGGGAAATGTTGTATCGAGGTATTGCCGGACAATAACTTGGTAATGTGGTAGTGCTCCATCTGCTAGAACCATATCCTATTCACTGGAACTTGAGGGTTCCCTGGATCAGGATATGAATTTGCCAAACTTGGAATGACGTCATTTTGAAGTAGGTAGTGCCAAATAATTATCGCCATTCAAGTTGAGAAAAAGGGACCAGTGATATGGTTACATACAACCCCTGCCCAAACATGAACCTTTTGAAGGTATTGCGTGTGTTCTTCTCTCATCCAGTTAGGATTTTCAGTTGACCAGTAGCGGCAATTTTGTCGATTAGCATGACCGTTGAGAGACAAAGTACACTCATCAGAAAATATAACGTCTTCTAATTGGACGATATTGTTTTTCCACATGTCCATCATTTGCTCACAAAAATAAGTTCTTCTATTAAAATCGTCTTCCATGAGCCCTTGAGAAGGTATCACTCTATAGGGATTCATTTTATTTTCATTTAATATGTTTACTCTCGATGTATGGCCAACATTGAATATTGTGGATGCCTGTCTACTCGATGTATGTGGGTTTTCCTCAAACGCAAGCATCACGTCTAATTTGAGTTCATCATTCATTGCATTGGCAGCTGCTTCTTTCATCTGCCCTACATGACCAAGCTTTCGAAACTGCTTCTCAATTTTGCTTATTGTTTCTTGAGATATGGCCGGTGAAATAGGAAATTTCTCATGGAATAGGCAAGCTACTTCCTGTTGTGTTCGAGTTTCATCTCCGTAGCTAATCATTTGTGAACCTGTTATTTCATGCATTTCCGTTGATCTAACCATTTGTCAGACTTGAAGTTAACGAAGTTCAACCTTGAATTGAAATACTGACAACCAGTGTTGTAACATATAAAACAAGTTGACAAGGCGTTTTGAACTAACGTTGCCACGGAAATCATTTACAGTTTTGCAAAGGATACCATCTAAAAAGAACATTGCTATGGTTTTGCTTACTTTCTTATTATCAATACCTTAACATGAAATAAGTTTCGAGTATATTGCAATAAGTTTAGAGTATATTCTATCAAATTTCGGTAATCACATGATTTCAATTTATTTCATTTCAATTGTTGCAATAAACTTAAAAGCAATAACATTTTTGAATAGAGAATGAAGAGATCTTTCGAACGATATATCACCAGTTCATACTTTCAATTTAAAAAATAAAAAATTGGGGATTGTACCTATCATTCGACAGGGGCTGACGGTAGGGGTAGCATTTTTCCGTTGTAGGTCAAATTATAGTTTGAATATGACGTGTTTCATGATTTACTTAAAAAATGTACCATAACCTAAATAATCAATTCATTCCATTCGGCTTTTATACACTGTTTGTGAAAAAAACATTACAATATTTCGATGAAAATCACCATGGAACAAATCCCCATTTCAATTATAATTTTATTGACTTTTCTCAAACGTTGAACCTCAACTCACCTTCGCGTTTAACAAACTCCCAGAGGATTTGCTGAATTTCCCTTCGACATGAAATTTTGATTAACTCGGTCCAACAAAAACAAAATAACTTTCAGGTAGGGTCGTCAAAGCTTGCCAGTTAATCAACTACTCAATAATTTTGAAACTTGCAGAAATACGGCTTCATCTCGCTGGGCGACGTTCAAAGTGACAGCTTTAATAGAGTTAACAACAACGCTGATAATGTTGTTTCCTGACGAGCAGAAATTGCAAAAGTACGTGTCTCCCCATCTGCGCTCCTTATTGCGACACTCGGATCCTGGACAGCGCTGATATTGGCGGTTGATGGAGGACGAGTGGAACATTGAGTCGCAGTTTGAGTGATGGGGGTCAAACGTTTCCCTAATGAATCTGCGGTGTAGTGACCTTAGTGGGTAATGGCCCAGCACTGTCTAGCCTTCAAAACGGAGTGCAAGTGTTTTTCTGAAGACGAATAGTTATTGCAGTTAACGCAACGGTTTCTGTAACTAAAATACTTCAATATGAACATGCTGGTAATTCCGCTCTCTATGGCACTGAGGCCACTCACACACAAAGCTACCAGAATTAAGCCATACTGGTACCACTTGCAATGATTATGGAGTCTCCACAACATATTTTTATCGTCGAAAGAGTTTTGGGTTTACCTGTTAGGTTAGGTTAGGTTGAGTCTAAATACCATAAATAATAATCAGGGGTTGCCTTGGAAAACGAATGCAGCATTAAGTGGTTATTTTTCGAACCATTTTTGTAAAACATGGTTCAATTTACTGACAGTGAAATGGCAGATATGAATTTCTGTTATGGAATGGCTCACGGAAACTCGAATGCTGCAAGACGCATTTACCATGAAAGATTTCCTCAGCATGTAGTGCCTAATAGAAGAACTTTTGTATGTCCCCATGCACGACTTTCTGAAACAGGCAGCTTTGAAAGATCGACGGTTGTCATTGGGAGGCCTGCAACGGTACGAACAGTTTAAATTGAAGAAGCTGTTTTGAACGAGTTGAAGAAAATTCTAATACCAGTACTTGGAAACTAGCTGAAGAACTGAATATACCCATGTCATAGTGTGGCATATTTAAAGAGCCCAGCAGCTATATCCCTATCACATGCAACGTGTGCAAGCTCTATTGCCCAGAGATTTGCCTGTAAGACTAGCTTTTTCTGATTGGTTACGCGGTAAAATAAGAAGAAATCCAGGTTTCCTAAGTCGAATATTGTTTACAGATGAAGCTTGTTTTTCTCGAAATTCAATCATTAATTTTTGGGAAAGAAAGTTTTTGGCTTTCTACTACTCCATCTTGGATGGAGGATGAAAGAAGGATGAGGGAGTCTTCCAAAGAGAGGAAGGAAGTAAGTCTATACATGGATGTGTAGATCATGCAAAGAAGTAACTTCACTTCTTCCACTTCCACAACAATCACATTTGGGCCGAAAACAATCCACACGCCTTGATAGAAAATAATTTTCAAGAACAGTTTTCTTTTAATATTTGGGTTGGAATTGTCGGTGACCATCTCATTCGGCCTCACTTCCTTCCACCTACACTTAATTGTAAGAGAATGGTGTTGGTTTTAAGATTATTTAGAATCAAGCCATTCTTAGAACAATAATTTTGCATGTTAGATACAGCATCATTTGCTCTTACTGACAATGTTTTACATTCCGAACCACTGACAGTAAAAGATGTGTCATCAGCAAATTGTATAGTAGAGCACTGTGGATGATTAAATTTTGAAAGGTCATTATCAAATAAAATAAATAGTGTTGGCCCCAAAACACTACCTTGGGGCACACCTGTCACAACGTTTCGAGATTCAGAGAAAAATGACCCAGTCTGAAGCCTAACTTTAACAACTTGTGTACGACCAGTTGAATAGGTTCCAATCCATTTCAGACTTGGACCACGGACGCCCATGTGAAACAGTTTATCAAGAAGAAGACCAAACGCTCGTGTCAAGTCGAAAAGAACACTAAGTGATTTTTCACCGTTGTCGAAGTTTTATAATACATGATTATGTAGGGAAAGGATGGCATCCTGGGTTGACAAGCCCACTTGAAACCCATATTGGTTGTCAGATACGATATTGTATTCATTTAAAAAGGACACAAGTCTGTTTTGATATGATTTTTCAAATATTTTCGAAAATGGAGATAGTGAAGCAATACCTCTGTAGTTCAACATTACATGCTTATCGCTTTTTTTATGGACTGGGACGACCTTTGCTTGCTTAAGCCAGGAATGAAAAATACCTTCAGAGAAAGATAAATTGATTAGATAAATCAGAGGTTTCATTATTTTCGGTGGATTGGGAGAGCAGGCCCACACCCATGGCCACCTCGCTCGCCCCAAATGAATCCTTCAGATTATTTTCTCTGGGGACACCTTGAAGCGTTGGTATACAAAACTGCTATTCACAGTGAAGAGGATTTACGGAATAAAATCATTAATTCATGTGACATAATAAAGAATACGCCAGGTATTTTCAGAAAAGTGCGAAATTCAATGATTCGGCGGCTAAACGGTTGTATTGAAGCCGAAGGAGGCCATTTCCAACACTTAATTTAGAGCAATTCGTTAGTCTAGATGTTAATATTATTTGATATTCATTGCTATTGTTACATAATTAGTAATGAAAAATTGTAAAAATGATAATTTCCAAAAGAAACATTTGATTCACCATATTATTCCTTGTGAGGTCCAGCGATATGCAATTAGGTAGACTTTTTTTCTTAAAAACTAAGCAAGATACGAAAAAAATTCAAGAAACAAAAAAGTTGTATTTCTGATTGCTAACTCCAAAGAAATGATAAATTTTTTACAAAAGTCAGTGGCGTACATTTTTAAGTCAAAAATATTCGTTCAAAACCCGCTCGAGACGCCACTGGACTTAATGAATTGAATCACGTTCGAGCTTGATTAGCTCCTTGATGTTATAAACACCATTACTGAATTACAACAAAATTAGGGGAATGATATTCAAGATATTTACGAATCACTATTTTTTATTTTTATTTTAACACCCTGTATCTTGAGAACGAAGGATTTGCGGACCCATGTTTATATGAACATTTTGTCTTAAAATTACCTAAAGAATCGTCTGTTGAATTTATGGTACATACTCAATTGACACCCTGTAAAGTACAAAATTCGCTATCGATCAATATATATCACGAAACAGTGAAATGAATATTCATTGAGGTATGGAGCTACAGAAACAGATGACATTGAAACGGATATATCTTTCGAATCAACTAATTTTTCTGAGATCCGAGAATATGCTCAGATGTAATATTTTCAACAATTGTCTTTCTGGGATCATTCGGTTCCTTGACCAATTTTTTGGATTATTTTCCTTCCAAATATTCAAAGAATGTTTGTTCCACAGGACCGTTTGCACGGTTCTTCTTCACAGATATTGTGATCAGATCAGACTGGTGTTGTCTCAACGGTGGCAAACCAGTAGTTGCCGCTGAGATGCTTGATGACGAATCTGCTGGTTGCAGTGGGAAAAATAAACGAAATTCCTTTTGTGGGCCATCAATACTGCTTCCACCATTGTTTTCTTGCGACTGTGGTGAAGGCAGATTCCCTGAAGGGTTTCCCAATGCCTCAATGTATAGGACCGTAAGTGAGGAATCCCATTTCAAATTTTCAATTTCCTTCTTCACTCAGCAACTGTTTGTGGCGATTATATTACAGTGCATCACTGTAATAATGATATATCGATGTATCGATGATGGAAGTACTATAAGTCGCGAAACTTGATCACCATTCTTGCTTTGACTACTTACTAAAGTCTGTCCACAGTCCACAGTGGTAATATCGTGGGGAAGACAACTCAAAAGATTTGGCACAGTATTGAATGTATGTAGCTGTTCGAAGCAAAGAACAGTGGAAGGTGATGTTTTCTGAATGTTTTCATTCATTCCAGAATGTAGAAAACTGCGTAGTTGCTATTGTTGAGAAACATGGGCGAATCAAAGAACTCTTGAACACTGTTTCTGATGATTTTGATCACGAGTCATTTCACTGATGGCTTGCTATGATGCTGAAGGTAGTTTTACAATGATTGAAACTGGTTTTGCTGCATGAAACAGTAATGGATGCATTTTTCGTGCATCATGGATGGAACAAACTAACGGACTAACGGACTTTCTCCTTCACCTGTAGAAAATGGTGCATACTACATTACTTTTATAATAATGGGTTATACGATTCCTGATAGGTCTCGTCAATGATATTGGACAACGTGAAAATAATTCTCAACTATAGACTGAGTTGCGGAAGAAACAGTTTAATGTGCTTTTGGAAAGACTTGTGAGAAGTTCCCTGCTTTGAATGGTCCAATCCGCATTCAAGAACCTGAAATCGTGAAGTCCATTATATAATTGGCATGCATTCGTTACAGTTTCAGAGAATGTTTTCATAACTTGCCAAGTAATACGACGAAAGGTGTACCTCAACATGTCATGGTGCCAACTTTACCTCTGCACTTGGCCACCAAAAACAACTTATAGGCTATTCAGCAAGCTATTTTCCAACGTCAATAGTTTCTCTGCCATAAAGTTGAAATACATCATGTTTTATGTAACATTATATTATATAATATTATGGGAGAATCAGTTTTAAATTTCGAAAACTTGACATGCAAATCTCCTGGAAATTAGTTACTAACTGATTTAAATAGAAATGGGTCCAATTGAGTCTGATTATTATTTGCCTGTGAAGTTTGGAGCAAACAGTGAAGTAAAGCGTCATCGCATCGACGTCTACCGTCGATTTGAAGATGTAAAGAGGTAGCGATATGGCGACGCCCTTTGCAAACGACAAATTATATAATTAATCATTCATCACCTTGGAAAGTAAGAGAAAATGAGAGTTTCGTTGCCCTATGAGACATCTGGAATTTTTTTTGAGTACTATCAACACACAGACATAAATAAAACATATATATACGAGTACTTATATGTTTTTTGACATATTTTTAGTTACTCAAAGACACTTCATACCGAATTTCAATCAGGGTACTTCCAGTCACTGATAGACCAATGCAAATGGTTTTTCAAAAGTAAAAAACTGATAACATCATGGAAATAATCAAATGTGAAACTGTAACTATAACTGGAAAAGTGAATTGAAATCGCTTACGGTGGATGAGATTAAATGAATTTCAGAAGTGGAAATTTTTTTTCCATGATTTTCACTGAAACTAGACCCAATGTCGGGAAAAGTTGTAGGAGATATAAAGGTCTACAACTTCCGTGTGAACTATTTTTCTACATATCCTGAAATTTTTCGAGAAAAATTAGAAAAACCGATTTATTTGTTTTTGACTTTTTCTTCTACGAAAACTATTTGTTTTTCACGACATTATGAAAATAATTGGGGGGGGGTTTGGTTTGGAGGAACAGTAGAAAAACATGATATATAAAAATAAACGAAAGGAAGAAAATGGTGTAACATGATCATATTTATTAGAAAACCATTACAGAAATATTAACATTTCTTACAAAATCAAATTTAGTTTTCTAACTTTCTTTGCAGCGAACAAATCAATTACCTCCTCGGTGTCGATGTCAATTCTACGGTGACATTGACATTGATTGACATTAACGCCAAACCATTCAGTTGTTCCTGGCTTGTGGAGTTTTTTAAATAAGTTTTGAGTCGTTTCAGGGAAGAGAAAGTCCTCTCTGGGGTATATGTGGAAACAGGCAGTGTCGCCAAGATCTTTCAAAGTTTGTGAATGTTTGAAAATAAGGACTGGTTGCATTCTCCGAGAGCTTCTATAGCACATGTTGGTCGATCTAGTTCAGATTCTTCCAGCCATTGTATCCGCCACATGTCCAATTCAGCATTCACAAAGTCCCATTCTGAATATTTTTTATAGAATCTCGACTGAAGCTGATCAATGAAATCATTCAAAAGTGGAATCATTATAGTAATTCTGAAATAAGTTCTAGGATCTTTTGTGTTGTAGTTATAAAACAAAATGTAGGGTGTCTCCAGAGGCTCCAATAGATTCAATGCATCGCCAGAACACTTCGTGACACGACTATCGTCAAACTCAAACCAGTCTGTTTCGTCCTTGGCCAAGGCTTAATAATGACCAAATGAAAAGCCAGAACCACAGTGAACAATGACTGCATGAATATTATAATAGTGGTGTGCTAGATTGAAATGTTCATCTATTTCGAACCTTCGAAAGAGTTTATTGCTTCCGTCAGAGGTTGAGTCTTGTTTGAAGATCATCAGTATTATTATCAGACTGATAACAGTCATAACAGTCAGTTAGTTTGGCGCATGTTTGGCAATAGGTACAGTCGATCATCACCTGTTGAAAATTCCATTTCCAGATGATTCAACAATAAGCTTTGCACGGACTAGTTATTAGTCATATTAGGAAAAGCTCGATGAAGTTCCAGAAATTCACATAAGTTTTCGCTACCTTCCGAACACAACTACAAAGTAAACAAGTGAGGATTTCTGCAGCAAAAGATTCACGAACACAAGACGTGATGGACTGTACGGAATCATTCAATCCTGAGCGGTCAGGAGTATTGATTTTGCTATTGTTTTGCTCACGAAGAGTATTCAACAAGAACCCGAAGAATTCGAAACAATAGAATAGAATAGAAGTTTATTTATACTGAAAAACAAACAGAATGATTTCCAGTTACATGATGTACAGGTTTCTCAAAAGTTCCTTACATATAGTATTCATTGAGTACCATTGATATACTCTGCCAATTTCGAGAAAGCTGGAAAACAATTTTCTTTCAGAGAAAGATTGAATATCAATGTCAGTGGTTGCTTCAAGTCACAGTAAGCCTTGAGAAAGTAGGCTGGAATGCCATCGATTCCAATGGCTGCTTTGGGTTTCAGTATCTTTTTTCAACCTCCTGTTCCTTGATATCACCAATTTCAATGATATCTAGGTCATACTCAGGAACTAGTGTGGGGTTTACAGGCACACCGCTATTCGTGAAATCCTCTTGTTGTCCTAACGAATATCTAGGGTACTTCAAAGACTCCAGGAAATCGGTTGGAGGGCAAGATGATACATTCTTACGAAACTGCAGCTGCATGAACAGGTGTTTGAGTTTGATGAATAAGTAGGAAACATTCTTGTTCTCGTTCATCATTAAAACCTCGTTCTTGAAATTCTTCGTCATAAACAACACTTGTGTATTCATGTAGCAAGTGTTTTCTAAATTATCCAATCCAATTTTCCTCTCTGAATTTTCAGGACAACTCTACTGATTCGTAAGGAAGAATATGTTTCACAGAATCTCCATAAGAACCATTTCTCAAGCTGCAATCGATCCTTCCAAGTGAAGAAGGGTTTCGTAGAGGGATCGATTCGGCTCTTGCTTCATGAAGCTCTTCCACTGAAAGGAAACCAGAACTACGAGGACTGCAACTCATATTTGGGGAGCAAAAATGACCTACGTCCACTGACCACTGACCGCACTGAAAAAGAAGAAGGTGGATCAATCATTTGTGAATCAACCTTGATAGGAGAGTGATGAATTTCCACATATCATGTTTTGTTTCGGAGATATTTCAGTTCCGTACTGAAATCAGGGCAATGCGTGATCTCATCAAAATTATGTGAAGGAGGAATAGTTCCAAGGACCGAAGCAGCATTGCCACGTTGAATAGCAATACTAATTCTTCATATCAAAAAAGAGGTAGAACGGTGATCTTTCGTTGCTTGGCCTATTCTCCTTCCGAGTTCATGAACGAATAACAGAGACTCCGGGCCATAAACACCGAAAGTTTCAACCGCGGAATTGTCTGAGCTGACATTATTATATCCGGTTCGGAGACATTTTTCTTCTTGGAGAAAACCGGTGCCTGGATGTTTGTGGCATTGAATTGAACCTGATTACTTTCATCCCAATTCGAAATCACTTCTAGATTCTTATTGAGATATGCAACCTCCTGCTGCCGGTCAAGATGTGCCTCCGTAGCCGATGTCCTGGAATCCAATCGGAATGACGAGACAAGTGTGCTGTCGTCAGCACTCTTGTCAGATTGTTAAATCCTAGTCAGGATTCTGTACAAAAACAACAAATTGTTCCAGAAAAATGGATTTCTTCCCAATTCGTTTGCGGTATTTATGCTTTATGAAACATGATGAAACCTTGAAATTTTCATCCCTCCCAACTACCTACACCCAAGGTTCTGTTAGGAGCCTGTCAGAAAACAGCTGCTCACCTGGCTAATACCATACTGGACATTGAGTTATGTCCGACACAGAGGTTAGTCTCGCATATGTTTTTCGTTCAGCAGCAGCAGGACCATGCTAAAGTTATTCGAGTGGATCTCCTACTAACCGAATTCGAGATTTGTTTCACCTCTTACTAGTGTAGGAAAGATCCACTCCAAACAAAACTGCCCGAGTTTATCGAAGTAGACCTTTTCATATGTATCAGGTTCAGTCATATTACTATGATGCTAACTTAGTGTTTGGAAAGTTTTTCAACAAACCGAATAAATGTTTGAAATGGGTTTCCAATCACTATAGAATAATGATAATTAAGGAAGCCAAAATTTTTATTTCTGTAAATATCCTTTTTACTTCCAGAAATATTGTTCTCGTTTTCCCATATGTTACTGGCAACGTTAATATTTTGCGACTCCTGACATGTGTGGATGAGCAAATACACCATCTCTATAAATCAGTAGGAATCTGGCGAATATCAGAAAAAAACAAAAAACCTATCGCAAATGGTAAATGAATTTCATCGTAAATTACGTGCGATTTGTGTATGTCGGCAGTAAATTACATGTCCGTGTATTGAAAAGCTATAAAATATTTGACGCAAACGATTTAATCTTGTGGAATAATGGCTTACGTATTTACTGACTGGCATGATTATGTTATGTACGGCATCCGCCAATTTGATTAGGATTTTGTTTTGGGGGCAGACTGATGACGTTGTTGTATTTCTACCGAGACAGTTTAATCTCCTACTAAGGAGTAGGCGTTTTGAGTTAGATCGAAACACTTCAGGAAAAACTGGTGAAGAAAGTACCTATAAAAGTAGCACGTTATTGTGAGACGGTTTGTAAACCTCAACAAGTGTTTCCCTATACAAGAGCTCTATCTCAAGCGCTCTCATACTGAAGAAATTACACTCAATTATAGTTAACAATTGATTGTTATTATATAAAGCACAAATTGAATTTGATTCATTCAGTTAAATAACAATAAAATGTTAACAACAATAAGATATATTAGGTATAAGTGTCGTGGCCTTACTCGGACTTCCACCATTGCACATCTACATTCATTTTTATCTATTAACTTTTCTGAGAAATAATCTGACAATTCCCAATTTATTCATATATCGAAGCTCTTTAGAATAAATTTCGAGATCGACCACATTAGTCTAGGCAAAATTGCCTGTCTGCCATGTGCTCGATCAGAGAAATTTAAAGTTATATGTACATTGTTTGACATGGTGAGTAAGCAGACCAAACTATATTTCTGATATTGAATATTTTACTTCCGGATGTGGTCAACACAGAGAAGAGGGTGTGAACACTTGGTAATTTCTCTTTTTTGTTTAGGTTGATTTTCTATGCAGTATATCATAAAATTTCTCAGAATAATTCGTTACATATTTTTTTGTTTCAATATTGTATTTCTTCATTTTTAAAATCTGTTTCAGGTCAATTGGTAAGGCATTGAAAAATTTGGGACCAAATAAAAGTTAGTTCTTTGTGTTCATGTTTTTTCAAAATATTAGACATTAACATTCATGATTGTGGTAGACCTGTTTATCCTAATATTTTTCTGGTTGAATTTCTCCTCATTTATGAACATACTCTTCAAACATTAATGAGTGTATAATAGTTCAACATTCAATATATTTGCTTCCTGATATAGCTTATCGGTAGAAAAACGTTTATTTTTTTTTCAGGATGATTTTTAATAGTGTGTTTTGTGTTGTTTGTATAATATTCAGTGTGTTATTGGAAGCTCCACTCCATATTGTGATGCAGTAAGACAGAATTGATTCGGCTAGGGAGTTGTAGAGTATCATGAGGTATTTTCTGGAGAAGATGTCTCTTAGATAATAAAAACAGTGTATAAGTGTTCTAAGGCGTTTGTTTACATGCATGATATGATCAGACCATCGTATGTGTTGGTCTAGGACTACCCCTAAATATTTAATTGATGATATTTTTTTAATAGCAGAACACCCACATACATTTTTGTGACAGTTTATAGAGTGTAGTTTCAGAGACAAATTATGTGGTTGACTAATGACCGTTAGTGTAGAGGCAACAAATTTAGTTTTATCAATATTTAGGGAAAGCTTATTCAAATTCAACCATGCATATATATTCTGTAAATTTGTTTCGGTGGTGTATTTAACATCCTTCAAATTTTTTCCCGCGCAGATGAAGGCTGTGTCATCAGCATAACAAATAAGGTGTCCTAGATCATCTATTTTTGCTATATTGTTCATGTACACAAGAAACAGTACTGGACCCAACACTGTTCCTTGAGGCATCACGATTTTCACTATTGACTCCGTACTTACCTCATTTCCAATTTTTCCTCTCTGGACTCTATTTGTTGAATAATTGGACATAAGAATTTGTGGGAGACGCCGAATGCCGTAGTGCCTCAATTTGTTTGGTAGAATTTCGTGTGATACTGTGTCAAAGGTCTTAGCGAGGTCTAGAAAAACTGCTATCCATTTCGATGATTTGTCCAGGGCCTCGACTGTTTGCTCTAGGAAATCAACTACTGCGTATTCAGTGTTTGCATTTTAGATGAAATCATACTGCCTGTCAGTAATGACGTTATGTCTGAGAAAAAATTCCGTCAATCTTTTTTTAACTACTTGTTCAAAGATATTTGCTAGGTTGTCGATGACGAATATTGGCCTGTAGCTATTTATTTGACAACGGTTACCTGTCTTAAAAATCGGAGTGATGAGTGAAGCTCTCCATTGTTTTGGAATGTTTCCACCAGTGAGACATAAATTGATTATATGGATTATTGGGTGTATTATGTACTCATGTATAGTTTTTATAGTTTTCACAGAGAGTTTATCTGGGCCCGAGAAACATTAATTTTTTAGTTTTGATAGATGAATAATATTTGTTTTTCGTTACCGAAGCCCGACTGGTGAAACACAGGCTAATGCAGGGGCAAACACCAATCAGCCAGTAACGCGGTGAAGAATACTTGAAACTGTACAAAGAACTGAAGGTAGATCCAATACTAGGAATGCCCGTGGATAACACACTTCTGCAGTATAACTTTCAAAAAGATTTCAAAATCATCATACCAAGTAGAGACGACTGGCAAAACGACCCACCGGTGGAAGCGGAAGGAACTTGGGATAGAAATGGCTCAAAGACCCAAGAAGGAATGGGAGCCGGTATATACGGAGACAGAGCAAACACGAGAATCGCATAATGCAACTGAGTTCCAGGCAGAAATAGCGGCCATCGAACACTGTATAGAGATACGTTAACGATGGACTGTACATATCACGAAACAATGAAATAAGAACAGATCAAATAACAAAAGAAATCAACGAAATGAATCAGAAACTATTTTTCAGCATTGAGGAAGAAAACAACTCGAAACTTAACTACATGGACATAACCATCGGATATAACCACAACAAAACACAATTTCAAATGGCAATATACAGGAAACCTACACAAACAAGCTCTACCATACCCGCAAGTTCAAACCATCCACCATCACAAAAAATGGCTGCATATAACGCATTCATATATAGAATATTAGGGATACACCACTCAGCAAGGAAGCCCGGAACAGAGAACGGAACATATACCAAATAGCGAACGGAAACGGATACACCCAAAAGAGAATAGATAAATTAGAAAACAGAATCAAATAAAAAATACAGAACAAAGATCGAGCCAACCCAACAGAAAAACCAATACAATGATGGACAGCATTTACGTACGTAGGACACCAAACCAAAAAACAACAAACATCTCCAAGCCATTGAACATCAACATCACATACAAACCAAACAGGAAAACAACACAAAAAATAAACAGCTATGAAAAATAAGAAGACAAAAACCAAAACGGGATATACAGTATACAATGCTTGGACTGCAACAAATTATATATCGGCCAAACCAAGAAAAAACTGATGCGAAGGTACGATGAACAAAAAAAGGCATACATGAACCCAATAGTAATAGTATCAAACCTCACAACACACGCCATACAAAACAAACATAACTTTCCCCACCAGAGAACATAAAACTCATAAAACATCCATACATTCAACAGTCATAAATCACTTTTCGAGGAACAAGTACAAATCAAAACACAACAAGACCTAACATTGAATATATTAAACAAATCAACATACACGCCTAGAAACAATAAACCTAGAGAATTTCACTAGTTCGGACTTCCATTTTCTACTATATAAAATGATTTGAAATCCCTGAAACAAGTAAAAAAGAATAATTAAAAATGAATAGCTCAAAATAACAATTATATTAAGCAAAATAAACCTGAAATGAAAGAATAGTGAAATAAAATACAAGTAAAAATA